>JAXGGA010006601.1:0-68752 GCA_038373865.1 Uloborus plumipes
CATTCAGTGAAAGTTTGCATACATTTTAACAAATTATAAAGCATCAAGTTTGCAGCGAGACATACTATGTAACCAGAGTTTCTTATTTTCATTGTAAACACACTAACCAGTGTTTTTCATTCTAGTCGACACGGACCAAAAATGAAAACTCTATTTATTTCAAAAACCACTTTGTTTGAATTTTCACTCAAGTGAAATATATACGCCTGAAGCTCAGTGCGATCCTTTTTCTTTCTTTTATTTTGAATAAAAGTAAAGAATAAATTGCCATTTATACAAACAGAAATTAAACATTAATCTTGTTCCAAAACTATAACATCAATTTTACATAACAAGACACAAATAAGGTTCAGATGAACGTAAACAAACAAAAGACTATTTTTAAACACAAAATAAAAGCTCGTTCAAACACATTCATTCTGATGCATCAATGTAATTAAAGCACACTTCATTTTTCTGGAACATTAAGAACGGTAAGCTGTAGGGTCGAAATATTTAAAAATCTGCCATTGACTACATTACGGTCAAGGCTCGTAAAAATTGAATAAAACTTTTGCGGGAAAAGTGTAATTTAACGGTCACTGCTCGTAAAAATAAAAATAACTTTTGCGGGCATAATGTAAATTAACGGTCACTGCTCGTAAAAATTGAATATAACATTACGGGCGTAATGTAAATTAATGGTCACTGCTCGTAAAAATTGAATCTAACATTTACAGGCGTAATGTAAATTAACGGTCGATGCTCGTAAAAAATGAATATAACTTCCACGGGCATAATGTAAATTAATGGCAACTGCTTGCTTTTTTACGGTAGGAAAATTACGGACAAGCATATTATTTTAACCGCCAAGGGCGTTAAAGGGCAGAATATTATTTTTATGGTCAATGACCGGACCATATTTTGCTTGTCACTGACCTTAGTTTTACGGTGATTTTTAAGAGTGTTTTACGTGTAAATTTCTTAGTAGGTGTCTTATGTGTTAAAATAGTGCTTGGAGTGAGCAAGATAATAATTCAAACATTTACATCCTAGTTTGCAACGAATCAATGCAAAAAAATGTTTTACAATGATTAATTTTCCAAACATCGCCGATTTTTACATCATTGAGTGAGTTTTTTTTTTACAAAGTATGGCCATAACGCCAAATTGAACCCAAACTAAATAAAATATTTTTTTCGCCAAATTTTTCGCCAACTTGACTATATGTCGCCAAATTTGCGTCATACACTTTGCGACCAAAAGCTTGGCGATATATCGCCAAGTGGTCGCGCCAATTCATATCAATTCAGTCTGCATTGAAATTAACACTGATTTACCCCACTAGCTGTCGTGTCAGTCACGAAAGTTTCTTCTATATCTATCTTATGAATTCCGGTTACAAAATAAAATACTCGCCCGAATAGTTGGAGACAGCTCCAATTTCCCAATTATCGAAATACCCCTGCAAATGCAGAATCAATGAGCGAAATTTGAAATCATTGCAAAAGCCTTGTTTACATTAATTGCAAACATTTTATTTGTTGGTAAAATGAAATTGGCAACAGTTAAAAGTTTCAAATCATTGAAAGTTTTCAGTTGTTTTGATTATTAAATAGCTGGAAAGCGATTTTTTAATGAATTAATTTTTCGCATTGTTGACTAAGCGCAAAAATCACCCCACCCTCCCCCTGGGGCGATTGGCGCCAAAATTTAATCGATGCTTGCTTCCATATTGGGTTAGTGTTATTCCAAATTTCATTCAAATCGCAGCAATATTTCTCGAGATACAGCAGGTGCAATGACAAAATAAGCACTTTTGATTGCACGACCCCCCTTTAAGCATATTGACACACAAATTGAATCAGCTCTTGTACTCTTTAACGTCTACTTGAGTACCAATTTTTGTTCGATTTCGCTCATTACTTCTCGAGATATAGCAGTTACATTCAATAAGAAGGACTCTCGATTGCTCCACCTCCCTTTGAGATAGTGACTCACAAATTGAATCAGCACCTGTACTTAATAGGGTCTACCCATGGACCAATTTTTGTTTGATTCCGCCAATTACTTCCTGAGATATAGCAATCACCCACGCGCAGAAAACGTGCGATTGCTCCACCCCCCTTGGAGGAATTCGCTAAAAAAAGTCAGGTGCACCAGTTCACATGGTGGTACATATGTGCAAAAATTTTCGATTTCATGCAGTAGTTTTTGCTCTAACGCGGCCACAAAAACTGGTCACTCACACACAGACAGACAATTTCCAAAAATGATCGAAATAGACTCAGCGCACCTCAAAACGTACAAATCCGTCAAAATTCGACATTCGAAAATTTTCAGGAATAAAATACTTTCTTCTATATATTAGATACAGAAGAAAGTAAAAAAGGGGTAAAACAACCCCTTGGGAACATTCAAAAGAAAACCACAAGGAGAGGTGCGCATATATACGCACATACATACACACGCACATACATACACACATGCATACATACGCACATACATACACACATGCATACATACGCACATACATACATACGCACATACATACGCACATACATACATACGCACATACATACATAATGTTACAAATCTTGTAAATAGTTGTTGTTTTTCCTGCCTTGCATCATTTTAATTAGTTTTGGTTTTATCTGACGTCATGTTGCAAAAGTATCTGAAGATATCACCTTTATCACTAGTATACCGGCCCTGTAACACTTTGTAGTTTTTACACTTGCCCTAACTTTAATAAGCGTGAAGACATTTTCGCGTGGTTTTTTTCTTATCGCTAGAATTTGTGAATGGATTACGTAATGTTAGGAATGAAACAAAATATTCCAGGTTTTTCTCGAATATTGTGGACATTTCTTTCCGTGTATAAATAGCTGGCCTTGAACACAAGTCAGTTAGTTGTTTTCAGATTTGATTCTGGTGACTCGTTTTATTCGCTATTCGCTTGGGCGAATGTTTGTTTTGCTTTTGTAATTGCTTAATTACTGTTCACGTTAGATACGTGGTGCTGAATTACTGTTGAGAGTACAGTGTAGTGTTTGCTGCCTAATTGCTGATGTTTAGCAATTGTTTTCTGCTCTTATTGTAAATAGTGTAAATACTTGTAAATAAATTTATAGTTACTTCCTCAAGATTGGAATGCTCATTTGAAGAAAGTTGAAGGTGCTACGGACTCGTTACAATACGTTAACTAGAAAACTCGTCGTTCTTTACTCGGGGGTGGTTGAAAAGGATTTTTCAGCTGATAATATGTTGGTAGGTGCATATGCACGTGCTGACAGACCGAAAAAACTATTAAACATTCGTTCTGGGGTGAGCAAAATCAAAATTTAGACCCAAATTTGAGTGAATTTTTTTCGCGATCACAATACTTCCTTTACTACCTAAAAAGAAGTGAAAATCACAGTATAATAAAAATATTTGAACAAGCGTGGTATAATGTGTGCAAGTATGATAAAAGCAGTATAAAAATCTAGGAACAAAGACAGATCCAATAAGAAGGTTCGATAAAAAAAAAAAGCTTTTAAAAATGAAAAAAACAATCGATAATTGGTTGCTTATACCTAAAAAAGAAAGAATGTACCATAGGCGGCTCGTACAGGGGGGGGGGTAACTGTCCCCTCACTTTCAAAATTAAAGGGGCTTTGCCCCCTCAGTTTTTCAGAATAAAAAAACTTTTGATCGATTGAAATTCTTTTTTACTCAGTGAGCTGATTTATTTTATGAAAATAAAAGCTGCTAATTCAGAAAAAATGGACTTTTTTAGGTTATTTCATGAGAATAGAACGGAAGGTGAAAATCATATATTGTATTTTTTAATAGATCATTTCATCTTTAGTGTTAAAATTCAATAATATAACAAAATTCTACAAAAAGGCTTCAGAGGTGCTGCCTTCTGCCCCTGCCCCCCCCCCCCCCCAGCATGAGTTTTTTTTTTTTCATTTTTACCCCCCCCCCCCCCCCACTTTTTCTGGCGCACCTGCCGCCTATGGAATATACTAATACCTTCAAATATAAAATCTACTTTTTTCTCTGGGTTGAAATTCCCAAATATGAGATGATGCATAAAATATAATTGTGATCAATTAGCTTTCAAACTAAACCTTGCAGCGTAGCTCAGAATAAATACTTTCGGGGGGAATTTATTCTGCTTTTGGTGGCAACGCAAATAATCCTTCCCTGTACGAAAACTATTACTCGGAAGTTTCGAATTCTTTTCGCGAAGTAGATTTCCCTAATCAACCCACTGTAACTTAGAGCTTTATTTTGCTGAGTTCACTAACGCAGAACGTTAAAACTATTGATCTATGCTGTAATCGTTCAATTGCTTTTAGTTACTATAGGTAATATTTATTTCCACAATTCTTTTAATTTAGAGTTGTAAATATTTTGACCTTCTGCGAGCTTAGCATCTATTTTCTATTTAAAATAAAAATGTCGGATTCATGTTTGAATTTTAAATGTTTATATCCTGTTTCTTTTAACCCATTAATGCCTGACATTTTTTCCCCAAAGATATTTTGTATGCTGGTTACAAACAGTGTTTAATGGACAGGAAAAATAATAAAAAAACTATTATACAAAAAATAACTGTTTTATTAAGGAAAGAAAAATCGTCCCTTAAAAGTTACGACAGACCCCAGAGGGTACATACTATTTTAACAAAAAAAATTTCTGCCTACGATATATTATTCAAAAATAAATTTTTATAAGAAGAAATAAAATCTGCAATGAACATAGACTGGGAAGCTGGGAATCACTTTGAAAACTTAGCTTTTTTGCTTGAAATTGTGAACGATGTCATTTTTGATAAAGATCATATTAAAACTGCTACAGAGCACACTTTACAATGGTTATGTGCTGCAATCTGTTAATAACGAATGGAAACAATACATCGGTACTCATTGAACACTATTATTTGGTTGAAATGTTCATTTTGGGGAAAATTCAGACCCTTTGTTGGACCGCCCCTAAAAAGGGACGCCAGGCATTAATGGGTTAAAAAGGCGTATCAAGTTTTGAAATTTTGCGTCGTCTCCATGGAAACCGTACGGAAGAAAACGGCTCCACTCTTTTTTTTTTTAATTAACTGCTGTTGAGGCACTTCATTTATGTTATGTTATACTAGCGGTACCCGCACGGCTTTGCCCGTGGTATAAAATTAAAAGTTCATTTGTAAAATAATTGATATAGCAGAAAAAATACTCTATTTTAGTTTTATTTAACTATAATTCCTTCAAAATGATATAAAGATCTGATATGGACCCCACACTACTTAATTTTACGTGTAAATTTCTTAGTAGATGCCTTAAGTGCTAAAATAGTGCTTGGAGTGAGCAAGATAACAATTCAAACATTTGTATCCCTAGTTTGCTACGAAACAATGCAAAAAAATGTTTTACAATGATTTATCTCCTAAATATCATCGATTTTAACATCATTCAGTGGATTTTTCGCAAAATATCGCCAACAGCGCCAAATTGAACCTAAATCAAAAAAAAAAATTTTTTTCGCCAATTGGCGTCAAATACTTGGCGATCAAAAGCTTGGCGATATATCGCCAAGTGGTCGCGCCAATTCATATCACTTTTGTTAACCAATTCATATCACCTTGCATTGAAAACACTGATTTACCCGACAAATGGGGTAAAACACCCCCTTGGAACATTCGAATGCAACCCCAAGGGAGATGGACAAAAATAAGCCAAAAGAGAAAATAAGAACAATTTTGTTGATAACAGGAACCAACAGAAATCTTACCAAAGTTTAAGAGAAGAAGAAAGTTTTCTTTCCTAGCTTAAAAAACAAAACAATACATTTTCCGAAATGAAACACTTTAAAAAAACGATGCAAAATCGCAATTGATACGATATTTCGTTAATCTGTGCTTTAGGTACCCTTTTCTCGCTAAATGAACGATAGGCGCGCCAAGCGTGGTAACCCTAGCTATTTGGCGTAGTTCTCTCGAGCTTTCCTTCCGCGAGACACGCAAAACGCGCCAAGCAAGGTCCCAAAGCATCTTCACCGCTTCACCGGAAAAGACAGGGTTGCCAGAGAATTGGAACAAAAAAAAACTACGCCTCCTCTAAAAAAAATATTACAAAATACTACTGTTTCCAAACGTTGCCAAAATCAATGTTGCTGAAATGCGAAATCTATGAAAATGAAAAAAAAAAAAAAAAAAATCCGCCAAATCTTTTAATTAAGGGCAATTCCACGGGTAACTGACTGACATTCACAAAGCAAAAAAAAAGAAATATTTTGAAATAAAACACAACAAATCTCAAATTTTACTAACTTATTTTGTCCTGTCTTATTGTGCTTTTTAAGCTGAATTTCATGGTATAATTGAATTTTCAAAATATATTTTTAATGATTTTATAAAAATTGCCAAAAGTACGGTAACTGACTGACATGGATGCAACCTGTGTGAAAAGTAACACTGATTCTACAAGACATTTCTCTGAAAGTTGAAGGAAATTTCATTGAATAAAAAATGAGGATCAAAGAGGAATAAATAACCTTTCAGACCATGGCAGTTGAGTTTGAAAATATTGCTGCAGTAAAGAATTACAGTAGCTAGAGTAGCTCGGTAACTGACTGACATTCCGGTAACTGACTGACATTTCTGAAATATTCTAAATATACTGATGCACATGTTCAAAATTATACAGTAAAAATTATGAATAAGTCTACAAAAAAGGTAAACAATAAAATTACAATTGTCAAACTTAACGTTGCTGCAATAAATGATTGCAGTCTTTGCAACAAATTGGTAACTGTTTTACCTACGAGGAACCAACTTTCAAATTATACTGATGCGAATGTTCAAAATAATGCAATAAAACCTTTACAAAGATAACACAAAGAGTAAAGTAATGGAAGTCCAATTTTTAAGTTAATTATGTTTACAATTTTTGTTTCCATAGGATATTCGGATTATGGGTTATGCAGGTTTTGTTAAACGTGTTTTGCTATCAGTCATTCAGTACTTTTTTGAAATTTTCTTAAAGTGATGAGTTTGAACAGTTGAGCATTTGCTGTATTGGCTGTAGATAATTACATTTTCATCTATGGGTCTTTAAAAAATGCATTTTTCGGATATTCGGAATAGCCAAAATATCATCTAAATCTCATTTTCAATTCATTTTTTGTGGAGTGAACATCTTCCTGCTTAACAATAATAAGTTGTGTTTTCAGATCTTTCTCTTTTATAGCATTATAAAAGGTTGAGACATTATTGATGGTTGCTTTTCCCACTCAACACTTCCATCCATGCTAACCTCTTTACTTGGCCACCGACTCCATCTACGGCTCCCTTGCCATGTGAAGTGGCAAAAAACTGCCATTCGACTTTGCGAATTTGAAAGTCCTTGCAAAAATATGTGAAGTTGCATAGGTTAAAACGCTGCTTGAACTGACTGGCAGCACCATCAGAAAAAATATGTAACGAGGAAAAGTTCTTAGTTAGTTTCAAGTCCTTTATTATTTCCCGAAGGAAAACATTCACAGCATTCTCATGATCCAGATAGTCTGATATTACTGCGTACGATTTGTTTGCTTTTTGGTCACCTTCTACAAACCAAGAAACAGCTGTAAAAGATGTAACTTTTTTATGGTTCCAATGAGCTGCTTGGATTTCATTTTGTTCCTTACAGCAGAAATTTTCTGCAAAATCAATTTGTAGGACTAGCTGTTCAGAATTTAGATCATCCCGTTTTATCTTGAATTCTTCTGATTGCTTTCTCTTTACAAAAGCATGCTGTAGGAATGATGGTAGTTTCGCTCTTAAATCATTTATGCAGTCCTCAGTTGTTCCTTCATTGGTGGCTAGTTGGCATTGAGGAGTATTTTTCCACTCCTTCCAAGTGCACAGTTCATGATGCTGGTCATCATTTGAATTTCGCCCATTTATCATGGGGTATCTGCTACATTTGCCGTTCATACATATTTCATTTTCTTCGTCACAGACTGCAAACTTTATAAAATCTTTTAATTTAGTCGTAAAATTCAACCTTTTTTCTTTTAAGACATCCAAAAGAAATTGAAAATTTTCATGTTTTTGGCAAAGACACACATTATGGGGAATGTCTCTTCTTAGTAATGTTTGATTTGGGCGGAGGCTGCTAAACTTGGAAAGACCAATCTTAACATTTGGACTTTCTTCACAAAAGAGAGCATTTACCAGGTTTAAAACTCAAGAGTTGAGTTGTTTTATGTTTGTTTAACAAGAGAAATATTTTAGGAGTGTGTAATTAAGTACGCTGCAGTTATTTTGAAATTAAATTTAATGTCAGTCAGTTACCACATTAAGTTGTCAGTCAGTTACCATGGAATTTTTTAAGTTCTTGATGCAAACTTCAACTTCTGTTTATTCAGTATTTAAATACTCTTAATGTAGGCAGAGAGTATGAATTTTTGTAAGTTTCCATCAAAAATTTTCACGCTCAGGGGAAAATGTTGATTTTTTATGGTAACTGGCTGACATTCATAACCTGAATTTCAAACTGTATCTAAACGAAACGCCATAACAATATTTTTTTCAAATAAGACTGTATTTAGAATTTTCATAATGTGTATAACAAATTACCCCAACTCTTTTGTTTAGTTAGATTTTTTTGGGGGAAAAAAACACTAATTACTGTACTCTAAATTATCGAACATAATTCTGGAGAGAAGATGGAGATCTCTTTCGGCCTGTTTTCAATACAACAGTTTCTAATATAAAATTTAAGGTGGTACCTTATTAAAATAGATAGTTCAAGCTTTTAAAGTATATATATTAATTTACGTTTTGCGAAGTTTGAAATTTTGATGCTCAGGTTGACATTTTCGTGGAATTGCCCTTAAGTCATTAGTGTATTGGAAACAGAGTTGCCAGAAACATACTACGCTCCTTATTTGGGCCGAAAAAATACTACCGTAGAATCAAAAATACTACGTCTGGCCGTAGCCTACGAAGATAGACGCTGGCAACCCTGGAAAAAGAAAGAAACAAAAATAAGTATGAACACGTAACCATAGTAACAACATGAAAAATTGATTTCCGTTGATAAAATAATTCATTTTATCTCTCTTTTCAAACAAATTTTATTCTAAAGTTCAACCATTTTAGAATCGTTTGGCTTGCTTTACTGAAGGTAAGCCTTGAATTTCGGGATTCTAAAAACAATTGTTACAGCTCTCCTGATGATCGTAGAAACTTCGAAAAAACTTCATTTTGTGCAGAAAATTCCAAGCTTTTGATTGACATAAGACTTGAAAATGTGTGTGAAATATTTCTTCTCTATTTTATCGAATTTCCGCTAAGAATTCGAATAGAAAAAGAACGAAATGGAATTTTCGAAAAATCGCTTCGAGGTGCAAAACTACATGCTACAAATTAATTTTGTGCCAAGTAGCATGAAAATCGACCGAACGGTTTTGGCGCTACGCGCGTAACAGATAGACAGACAGAAAGAAAGAAGGACAGACAGAACCACCTTCAGCTTTATTATTAGTAGAGAAGAGATAGAGATTTATCGGATTAGGCTTACGCTTTTTTTTCATATTATCGTATCTCAGTTATTTCTAAACGTTTTCCAACAATTCTAGTGCTAAATAGTCTGTTTCAGCAAGACCTATCGTGAGTAACTGTTATATAAATACACTGCTCGACATTGAAAATGCAACACCAAGAAGGAGTGGTCAGAAATTGATGAAATTTGGTAGGAAGACAGAGACAGCATGGAACAATAAGTGATATTTATTTCAAAATAAATAAGCAAAATTTAGAGCGAGGACGGCGTCGGCTCAGTAAGAAGTAGGACCACCGCGGACAGCGATGCACGCAGAAACACGTCTAGGCATGGAGTCAATAAGCCTGCGGATGGTGTCCTGAGGGATGGCACTCCATTCCCTTTCAACCATTTGCCACAGTTCGTCCTCTGAACGAGGCAGTGGCAGGTTCTGTAAACGGCGTCCAATCACTTCCCACACATGTTCGATTGGTGACAAGTCAGGAGAGTATGGTGGCCAGGAAAGCATCTGTACACCTCGTAGAGCATGTTGGCTGATTCGAGCACTGTGAGGCCGGGCGTTATCCTGTTGAAAAATTGCATTTGGCAGACCCTGAAGGTAGGGGATTGCCACCGGCCGCAGTACATTATCTACATATCGTTGAGCCGTCATAGTGCCCCGAATACAAACTAGAGGTGATACGGAATTGTATGCAATAGCGCCCCAAACCATTATGCCACGTTGTCGCGCTGTGAGGCGTTCCACAGTTACTGCCGGATTCAATCTTTCTCCACGTCGACGCCACACACGTATGCGATGACTATCGCTGGACAAACAGAAGCGGGATTCATCTGAGAACACTACGGTTTGCCATTCTGCCATCCACGTCGCTCTAGTCCGGCACCATTCCAAACGTTGGAGTCTGTGCTGTGAGGTCAATGGCAGTCTTTTTAGCGGGCGCCGTGATTGCAAGCCACGTGCAACCAGTCGACGGGAAATGGTTCTGGTCGACACAGGAACATCCAGGGTACCTTGCACGTGCTGCAGAATCGACGTACAAGTGACTTGCGGGTCCGCCACAGCTTGTCGGTGAATCCGTCGATCCAAGCGGTCTGACGTCACTCTGGCTGCACCTGCACCCCTCAATGTGGCTACATTTCCTCTTTCCAACCATCTCCGACACAGCCGATGCACAGTGCTTGTATCCATGTGGGTATCAGCTGCAATTTGACATATGGACCAACCTCCCCTTCTCAGTCCGATCACCATACCCCTTGCAAAGTCGTCTATATGCTGGAAGTGTCTTCGTTGAGGACGGCGTGGCATTTCGTCCTATCACACGTATCCTTCGAGACAAAAACCAAATTTCTCCGATAATTAGTCTGGCAGAAAAACCAACATGAACATAGCCCACTTTTCAACTTCATTCTCTTATATCTTACTTCACGTGCGTCGGAGAGCTGCGCATTTCATATCATTTGCATAACTCAGTGACGTGCGTCTACGGTAAAATTTGCATGAATTTCTGACCACTCCTTCTTGGTGTTGCATTCTCAATGTCGAGCAGTGTATTTCAAAAAGTATTTTATTAACGTTGATTGAATAATAGTTTACGCACAAAGCAATTTTAATCTGTATGCATTTAATCATTGTTGCAAAAGCTCAGTGGGAAACAAGTCCACAACGCTGTAACTACGACAACCATAAGGGGAAAAGTGCGGAGAGTGGGAAATGATTTCTTTAAGACGCCAGCTCTCGTTACACAGGGTACCCGAACAGCATAATCTCATCGGCCGATGATCGGCCATTCATCAAAACCCGATGAAATTCTCATCGAAACCCTATGATCGAATTCGATGAGTTCTCATCGGGAATTGCTCCAATATGTCTCATCGTCCAAACAGAATCCGAGCAGCAAAATTCGATGAGTTTTGCTCAAAATACGATGAGATTTGGAGCAATTTACGAGCAGTGCAGTCCCGTGCCGATGAATTTAGGATCAATTTTGGATGCTCGGCTTATTTTCATCGGGAAAGTGGATCGTAAGGATATCGCTTTCCGATGAAAAGTAGCTCATCGAAAACCGTGCTCGGATACTGATCGGAACGATGCCATCGTGCGTTACGGGATCAGTTTACGAGGAGGTTGATGATCGGCCGAGCAAAATCGGATGAGTTGATGCTACTTGGGTATAATTGCTTCTCAAAGTAATTTAAAATTTAAGTCAAAAACAGTCATAATAGAGGATAAAACTAATTCAGTTTCTGGAGAAATATAAAACCAGAAAAAAAAATATTTAATTCTTTTAATTCTTCATTCTTTTTTTGAAATTTTGACTTTCTTTCTCTAAAAGAGGCAGTCACGGATATTTTAGAGATTCTGTTGTTATTAGGCATGAATTATAATTTGTAAGAAAAGCAGTCGAAAACTTTGTACAATTAATGGGTGTATTTACCTTTGCTTGTCTCGCATTCCTTGTTCACTTGACTGTGGTTAGTTGAACCATCCTCTTTTCGCACTGATGATGGGGCTTCATTTGTAATAGCCACGAAATAGCTATTTGCTAGAGTTTTCAAACTCTTTTTAATATTTTATTTGCACTTATGGACACGTTGTGTTGTATTTTTAACTTCATGAATTATAATGCTGATGATACAGAGTCAATTTTGTTTGGTAACAATTAATAAAAATATTTTTGGAAAAAAAAATTGAACCGACTTCGGAACTTCACTCGGCAAGTGCTCTAAAAAGTAAAAAATAATTTTTTTTCTTTGAACACCATCGACACTACACTTAAACATACGAGGGTTGTCTGAAAAGTTTCCGACCTAACATAGATAAAATATTTTTATCGTCCAAATTGGCTGTTACTTTTTGACATAGTCTCCTTGTAAGTCCATACACGTCATCCAGTAATGCTCCCATCCTTTTAACCCATCCAAAAGTAATGCTGAAAATGTGTCCTCAAAAAAGCTGTTGACAAAGTTTATGACCTCCTCATTTGAAGAAAACCTTTGTCCTCCAAGTGCTTCTTCCAGCTTAGGGTCCAAGAAAGGGTCGCTTGGGGCCAGATCTGGTGAGTAGGGTAGGTATTCAACGATTTCGAGCCTTAACTCGTGAATTTTGGCCACTGAAACCACTGAGGTGTGAGCAGGAGCATTTTCTTGATGAAAAAGAATTTTTTTCTTTTTCAAATGCGGCCATTTTTCTTCTATTTCCTCCTTCAATTTGTCAAGGAGAGTAGAATAGTATGCTCCTGTTATGGCTTTTCCCATTTTAAGGTAGTCAATGAGTATCACTCCATGGCTATCCCAGAAAACGGTCGGCTTCACTTTTCCTGCAGAAGAAACTGTTTTGGCCTTTTGTGGAGCTGTTCTCACTTTGCAGTCCATTGTTTTGACTGCGTTTTTGTTTCTGGAGTGTACTGATACATCCAGGTTTCATCCACAGTGATAAGTCGTCAGAAAAACTCTGGTTCATTGCGCCAGAAGTGCGCGGCAAATGTTCATTCGGACACGTTTCTGGTCAAATTGAGCAAACGCGGCAGTTAAAGTGCAGCCAGCTTTCGCGTGCTTAATTTCTCATTTAAAATGTGGCATACGCATTCCTTAGAGATGTTCATAGTTTCTTCTATATATCTCACCTTCAATCTGCGTCATCCAGCACCATTTGATGAGCTTTAGCAATGTGTTCATCAGTGGTAGCAGTTTTGGGTCGACCTGAGCGTTCATGAACACTCAAGCTGGTACGGCTACGTTTAAATTCCGCTACCCAAAATTTTATGGTTGTAGACGATGGTGCAGAGTCCCCATACACAGAGTCCAACTCCTTTTTAATTTGTGCAGGCGTATTTCCTTTTTAAAACAAGTATCGAATCAGAGCTTGATATTCGATTTTTTCCATTTTCAAAAAAACTGTTGGAGCAACTCACTAGTGTGGCTGTCACGCACACAATTTGAACTAAAAATAGCCAAAATTACGGCTCCAAGTTTCCAAAAGACTCCTTAATAAGAACATCTCTCTTTGTTTCATAAGTTTTGCCTTTTTCATATCGAGGTCGGAAACTTTTCAGACAGCCCTCGTAAGTTTTGAAGTCGGGGCAAAAACACTATATATAGAATCATATGAAACTATAATTTAACTATATATATAAATTGCAATTAGTCCAGGTTCTTTAATCGCATTCGCATACACTACATTGCCAACCACATATTTATGTAATGGTACAAATATTCAGCTCTTAATTTTCAATGGTTTCTCTGAAAAATGTTGGCAAAATGTAGTTAAACATCATTTAACCTATAGTTTTTGCACCGACTTCAAAACTTATGTTTAAGTATAGTGTCGATGGTGTTCAAAGAATAAAATTAGTTTTTACTTTTTAGAGCACTTGCCGAGTGAAGTTCCGAAGTTGGTTCAATTATGTTTTTCAAAAATATTTTTATTTTATTCTTTTTAGTGTAAATGTATATATGAAATAAGGTAATGTTTCCATTACAAAACTTCACCTAATTTGCTTAAGTAAATGCTTCATAAAATAAACTATGTAAGGAAAAAAAAAGAAAGAAAGTATCAACGCGTCTAAAATTTTAAACGATTGATACTAAAAGCTAATCTTTTATTCTCTGGTATTTATTTGTGTACTAGTTTAATCAAAGGCTAAATATTAACGGCTTTTCAACTAATTTATATTTCAAAACAACACTAGATTCTCGCGGTTCATAAAATTTTACGACGTATTACGTACGTGGCCCGCTAATGAGTTTCATGTTTGCTTCAGTTAAGCCTTCATTCAAAATTTTCATTATCATTGTAATAACTGTTTCATATCAATCACGTTTTGTAACAATGGATTTCATATTTAATCATTTAGGACAAATCGCTTTAAATTTGAGCAAAAATTTGGAGATTTTCCTCACTTTCTTCAGAATTCCTTTATCAAACCTTATGTAAATTAAGACTAATAAAACCTGAAATATTACGAATCAATTA
Organism: Uloborus plumipes; assembly: GCA_038373865.1. Classification (NCBI taxonomy): domain Eukaryota; kingdom Metazoa; phylum Arthropoda; class Arachnida; order Araneae; family Uloboridae; genus Uloborus; species Uloborus plumipes. The sequence goes on from JAXGGA010006601.1 coordinate 14,485, forward strand.
GTACCTGGTACGACTTTCAGTTCGTTGGAGTTCAGGAGAAAAAAGCAGGACATAGAAAGATACTCGGTTTAAAATTTTCAAAAAGACCATAGAAATGAATTTCATTATGCAATCCAGAGAAGCCTGGCGTTCAAAATGGTCATTATTACGATTACTGTAATCCCAATTTCTTTTTCGAAAGATTTCTGCAGGTTCCCGTTATTGAACCCAGACCACGAGAGGATGGGACCAATCGGAAAGAAAGACCTTTCTAACAAAAAAAAAAAAGATTTTTTGAAATCGGTCCAGGCATCTTCGAGTAATCTTATAACATACAAAAAAAAATTTCTCCGACGAATTGTATAACCTCCTCCTTTGTTGAAGTCGGTTAAAAAGTAAAACTTAGCTTTGCATTTTTAATATAGTTATTTATTTATTATTTATTTATAATTTTAACATAATATAAATTACATTTAATCTCTATCTTAGTTGAATATATTTGTGTATGCTACCAAGACCTGCGCGTGTTGAACTACCTTAAGTTGCCACAGCACAGAAAAAGCAACACAAAGTAGTTCATTAAATTTCAAAATAAATAGTAAAAGCAAACCATTGCGTTATGGTTCTTTGAGAGATAAGTACTAAAATCCATAGCTGCGTTTATTTCCTATGTTCCTAAATTAACTAAATACCCTTTGAAAACATCTGTTCGTTCTCATTTTTAATCTAACTGACATTAACTACACATGAATTTTATCAAAACTAATAGCAGGAATTCTTAGAAACTCTATTACATCACGTACTTCAAAGTTAACTATTATAATCATCAATTAAAAGACGGATGTGCTTAAGTTAAATCCTTGCAATGGAGCTGTACTTATTTGCCCATTTGTATTCTTTGCCTCTGTTTCCTTCTGCTCAAAAATATCAGAAAACTAAAAAGATATTTTTCAACCGCCATTAGTATTCGCTGACCACAGAATTTTTAAAAGAAAATAAAATGTACGAGGTCTTCATTCAAGGATTTATATTTTTTCAAAGAATGGTGCTTATCTTTCCTGTTTCTGTTTTTATAGGACTGAAAGCACGTAGCAGAAAAGTCATTCTTTTTATGGTTAGGTTTTTGCGTGAGGTGGTTTGGTCAAAAAATTGTTCTTCATTTTGCGTAATCTCGCCAGTTTAACTTTCTTTCACTTTTTTTTTTTACTTCTGAAAAACTCTTGCGCAGATTAAAGCAACACCAGAAAACTCTTCCTCTTCAAAATAATACTTGTTTATATTTAAAAAAAACTCAAAATATTTGTTTGTTATGCTTTCAATCATTAACTGCTCAACTGAATTTCATGAAATTGTCTATACACATTGTCAGGGGTGCAAAATAAGTCATAGGGTGCCTTTCATCCAGAAAAAGTAACACCTTTTGTAAATTAACCTTTCTACCAGAAAAGTAAATTCTGTAAATTAAAACTAATGAAGCCTAAAAAATTACGTATCTTTCGGTACCTGGTTCGACTTTCAGTTCATTGGCGTTTAGGAGAAAGAAGCAGGATATAGATAGGTAGAAAGATACTGAGTCTATATATATATATATATATATATATATATATATATATATATATATATATATATATATATATATATATATATATATATATATATATATATATATATATATATATATATATATATATATATATATATACAGTCGACGCTCGATATAACGACTGTCTCCGTCCTACAGAAAACCGTTTTTATAACGAGTGGTCGCTATAAGAGGTAGAACATAGAGTATATTGGGATACAGTTGGGGGTTTTCTCACCGGTCGTTATATCGGGATGGTCTTTATAACGTGTGGTCGCTATAACGAGCGTCGACGTGTGTATATATATATATATATATATATATATATATATATATATATTATTTATTTATTTATTTATTTATTTATTTATTTAAAGCTTTTTCTGGAAAAAAGTGTCACATATCACCTTTATTCACTTACTGCTTCAATTGTGTTTGTGAGTTAACACATTTGAACACACATTAATTGGAATTTTTGTAAATCGGCGAAATTTCACCGAAGTTTAAAGAAAATCGTAAATTTGAAAGTATCGCATTCAAAAAATTTTTCTTTGGTTCGATTTTCCAATTAGTTCAGCATATTACAGCCCCTAAGAAGCTGCAAAAGATCAATTTCATCCAAATTTCGAGAAATAAATAGAATGCCTGGATATTTAAGCAGTAAGCTGCCACCCTGAATGAAATATCCAAGCTTTGCCTTCGATGTACCAGTTATACCACACCATTACTGCGGTCTCTGGAAGGTGTGCTAAATTTACTTTAGCTATCAGTGTGTTGGTACTTTCAGCTTCATTTAAAAGATATTTACAATCAGTTCAGTTATTGTCCGTTCAGAAATGATGAGTCCAACTTTAGACGAAACTCCCCTTTAGCTTTGGCTTCAAAACAGTAACTTACTGCTTAAAAACCTGTTGTCCACAGTATTGAAATTAGCTAATTATTGAGAAATTCTAGACGAAAAAGTTGTTTTAAAATTTGGGATAGCAGCCAAAACAATTGCTTGCTAAAAATAATTACGTATTAGAATTGTACTCATTAACACATATTCAAAATGGCCACGGAAAGAAATAAAAATCATTGATCAGAACAAAAGAGAAACTAAGAAAAATGTAATTCAAAGTCATAAGTGAGAAATAAAATTCCTTACCAAAAACAAAAATCTCCAAACCACTTTCTTCCTGTAAAATTAAGTGTAAAGTTCTAAACGAAAAAGTTGTTTTAATGTTTGGATCGCAGCCAAAAAATGTCCCAGCTAAAAACATCATTTAGAATTGTGTTTGTTAATAAATAATCAAAATGGCAACAGAAATAAATATGAATTGCACCCAAAAAAATGGCAACGGAAAGAGATAAAAGTCTTTAAATTTTAAAAAGATCAAAAAATTAAATTAACGTTTTAATTAGCTAATTAAAGTCGTACAATTACACTGTTGCTCTTATTGCTTTTCTTGGAACATTTCAAATTGAATGGTACCTCGTTCGATTCTCTACACTTAGCGATTTTTGAGCAGTTCAAGCTTCAGACAGACAAACGCGAACAGATTTTAATAGTATAGAAGATTCAACCTCTGATTGTGTTGACCAGAAAAGAATGTTTATAGCAGCCTGTTTCAAAAAAAGGTGCTTTTCATTCCCATATTGTTAAAAATTTTGTATCCATGTATTTTTTCATGAAATTTTATCTTATTTATTTATTTATTTTAATTTCTTTTCTTAATAGATTTCTATAAATGACAAATGAGTTAAAGCAAATGTGAACGCAAATATTTGTAACTAAAAATATTTACAGGGGATGAAATAACATGATAATTAATTATTATTTTTAAAAAATAAGCTTTCGAGCAAATCACGAGGTGAATTAGCTCACAGTATTACCAAAGATATGGAGTCTTTGGTATTACTCTTGAAGAAAAGTCTGTAACAGACTCAGTACTTTTAATAAAATACTAAACAAGAGACAACCTCATGCATTTACACTTGAAACAATAGATTAGGTATATTGCATGAATAGACTAACTATTCTATTAAGAGCTGAACAAATAAATACTCAGAGAGAGAGCAACGGGCAGAAACTACGGTAAAGTTAACAGATCTGACCGGAGCTTCTAAAAACAACGAAGTATGTTTTCGAAAGGAGAGAGAGAGAGAATAAAATAAAGTTCCCGGCTTTTAAATACTACCGAAAATGTGTACATTCGGTTGTTTAACAAGTGATTTTGTAGCAAGATGAGACATTTTATTTCGTTAAAATATACACACATTTAAATATTAAAGGATTTTTTTTAAGGCAACTTAGTGTGAATTTGAAGCAGATGAAACATGTAAGTTTTAACCCATTAATGCCTGACATTTTTTTTCCAAAGATATTTTGTATACTGGTTATAAACAGTGTTTAATGGACAGAAAAAATAATAAAAAAATATTACGTAAAAAATAATTTTTTTATTAAGGAAAGAAAAATCGTCCCTTAAAAGTTACGATAGACCCTAGAGCGTACATACTTTTTTTACTAAAATTTTTTTCTGCTTACGATATAATATTTAAAAAGACATTTTACAAGAAGAAATAAAATCAGCAATGAACATAAACTGGGAAGCTGGGAATCACTTTGAAAACTTAGTTTTTTTTCTTCAGATTGTGAACGATGTGATTTTTGATAAAGATCAAATTAAAACTGCTACAGAACAGACTTCACAATGGCTATGTGCTGCAATCTGTTAATAACGAATTGAAACAATACCAAGGTACTCATTGAACACTATTATTTGATTGAAATGTTCATTTTAGAGAAATTCAGACCCTATTTTGGGCCGTCCCTAAAAAGGGACGCTAGGCATTAATGGGTTAAGCATTATGCGGAAAATTGGTAGTCTTGAATTATACGTTTTTTCAGTTTTATTCAGGCACGTCATTTCGTACTGTTCATGGGGAGGGGGGTGGGGTCAAAGGGTACGAAACATTGTAAATTTTATCGAAAACCCAGCAAACCACGCCCACTTATATATATGTAAATACATTGATTTCTCAAATACAGAGGGGATGCAATTGACCCCCCCTGACCCCCCTAAATGACGGGCCTAGTTTTATTGAAGTTTTGTCAGTTTATGTTATAGTCTAAGAAAAACTTCGGCAATCGTTAGAATAAAATGAACTATGAGCAAATTTAATCCACTGTAAAAGAAACAATTAAAATACAAAATATGTCTTCACTCTCCATTTTCGCTAAGTTCGAAAGATTTTTTTTCTTTTTACTGCGTTGTCTTGAAAGCTAAAACTATCCTCCGGCTTTTAATTAAATGTCATTACTTCCACAGTAATAAAACTACTCCAAAGTAATACTACTTGAACAAACTGCTGAAGATGTCTGTGCTTACAGCAGCAACTTGGCTCGATGCGTAGTTAAAAGCAGGTTAAGTTAATGATATAATGTAGCATTACGTTTTAGAAGTGCTGACTTTGTTCAATGAAATAGATAAGTGTGTAATCATTCAGAATTAGAAAAACGAAAATTGAGGCGTTTTATCACCATATTTTCAGCTCGGAAAATGGTGATAGTTGAGCATGTCGAAAGTTAAACAGAAAATGAATATTTTATATAATTTAATAGAAATTCGTATCTTTAAAAATTACATTGTTTAAGTTCTATCAGGTTTTTCAGTTGAAATCAAGCATCAGTTCTTATTTTATTCAAGCGTAAATTTGATATTCCCTGGAAGTTGTTGGATTAGAAAGAGTTTTTTTTTTTTTTTTTTTTCAATTTATGTCAATTCAATCAATTTAGTTTAACCAAGGGATTTAGCAAAATTCATTTCACATTGAATATAAAAAAAAATACTGATAATAAAAAAATACTGACTTTTGAAGTATCGAATTCAAATTATGTTTTTCGCAATGACAAATTGTGATAGGTGTGTGTGTGTGTGTGTGTGTGTGTGTGTGTGTGTGTGTGTGTGTGTGTGTGTGTGTGTGTGTGTGTGTGTGTGTGTGTGTGTGTGTGTGTGTGTGTGTGTGTGTGCGTGTGTGTGTGTAGGCCCACGTATAAGGCACAACCAAGGGCATTTGCATGAAAATCCTGGCCAAAAGTCGAAAATGCAAACTTTACTTATTAGCTTTGACCTTGAACGTTAAAAAAGGTAGATAAACCTGGCGTCATGAGACAGTATTCATTTTACACTGAAATTAACCAGTTAAGCTTACCAGCAGTCGAAACTTAGTACTTTCGGTTTTCGGTTATCTTTGATTGCGTTTGCAAAATTTCACTAAGTGACTCCGTTGCTTTATTTTCGCATTAGAAGTAACTATAGTGGAATAATTTACAATGGAGGGTGTTCGGCAAGGTTTGTACTCTGTTCTTCATCATTGTTTATTTATTTTACACTTCTAATTTTTGTGTGAATGTGTTGCTTAAACCTCACAAAAAGTACATCTGTTTTTTTGCAATTCTTTATGTAAGTGAAGGTTTTTAAACGTGTTGTACTCATTTGTACCACCTGCAAATTGTACCTACGATAGTTCAGAATGTCTATTTTGAGAATCTGAAACTAACTCTTGCTCGATTTTGCTCGAAAAAATATTAATTCCATAAATAGAGCAGGTGGTCGTTTTCATTTATTTTTCTTTCTTCGGCTGTTTCAGGTCCGCTGGCTTTCGTCATACCAATATCCTGAAAACAACTGCAGGAAATTATAATTGAATCTACAAAAAAGGTCCTTCTGTGCGAAAATCAAAGAATTAGTTACATAATTAGCTGAAATTACTAATTACCCTTACGAAAAACTCAGAATTAAAAAAAATCATTAACAGTTTCAAAATTAGTTACTCTCGTAAATGGAAGGCCCGATGTAGAATTAAAAGCCGTTTCTTAGAAAAGAATCAGGAATGGTTAACTGGGGAGGTTCTTTTACCCGCAGCACCAGTTCCGTCTGTTTTACCAGAAGGGAGACCAGGTAAGGAATTCGGACAATCGAGTAATAGATCCAAGCGCCGGAAAACAATGGGACAGAAAAAATGTTGATGCTGATTAGTTAACTGATGCAGCGCAATTGAATCATCATGCCATAGTCAATACAGATACTGCTAAAGTTATCCAAGACATAACTAAGTTTCCAACCAGAGCAATTAAGTTTCTTAAAGCAGTCGCTGCTGGTAATAAATGTGACACTACGAAAAAACACTCGCCAGAGAAGGCTTTAGCAATATTTGTTGAAGCCAATTTTACAAGAAATCAGTACGAAATCACACAGCAGGCTAACAAAGATGTTTATCCGTGCTACACATATGTTCAGAAAGCAAAACAACAGTGTATTAAGGAATATCCCTGAAAATTTATTGATAAAAAGTTAGTTTGAAAAAGAGAGTAGTTGATTAAACCAGGTCGACCAACACTGTTTTTTTTTTTTTTGGGGGGGGGGGGGTCAAATACTAATTACATTTCTTCAAAAAAAATGCATCAAATCAAATACGTTTATTTTGTTCACTTTCCTCCCAAAACTCACTCCCCCCCCCCTTCCGTCAGCGACTGGCATGCAGCCAACAGCTATACGTAGCGAGTTAATAGGTGAAACTTTTTATTTCACCTCTTTATAAAAAAAATCATTATAAATCAATGAAATAAGATAACTTCACCGTTTTTGCTTTAAATGAAGGTGAAATGTTTAGATTATATCCTTGAAACGTTTCAGACCCATAACACGATTAGATTCTCGGATGCATGAATTTTAGTTTACATTGATTGAATAATTGAAAAAAGTCGAAAAAGTGACTTTTCTTTGAAAAATTCTATAAATTCGGTAAATTACGTTAGAACTTCAAACAATTTAGGCTTTTAAAGAGATTGATTTGCTCTAAATGATGATGTTTTGTTTTTTTTCCTGCGTTTACTAGGAGCCGTCTTACGATCGTAAACTCCTAGAAATCTGAAACTTGGATTAAACATTGAATAACTTTTTTTCTAAATTAAATTTTAAAAATCGAGCTTCAAGTTACAACATCTGACCTTTCTGACAACTTGTGTACCAATTTTCATAGCTGTAAGTATGATAGCTTGGCTGTACAACGCACAAACACACAGAAGGATATTCCCTTCAGAAGAGCGAAAATTCCGAAATAGTTTTGGCCAGGATTTTCAGTCAAATACCCCACTGTGCGACGTCCAAGGGCACAAACCCCAAAGTTACCCCCGAGCCTTAAAGATTTTATGTTCAGTGGTTAAAATACTAGGTTACCACCACGCAGGTCCCTTGATGAAATGCCGCCAGGGTTATCGAGTCAAAATTGGGGAGTCGGTGTCAAGATGAAAGTGCTGTTAAAGAAAATGGCATCTATATTTCGGCTTGAATAGATTACGTAAATCGGTCTTTATTGGGCATTATTGTACGTCTGCGACCTTGGTCTTGTTATGAGCTTGTATTTTCAGTCTTTTGAAATCAGTTCCAGATCCTAAGAATCACACAATGGGAAACCCTGGTGGCTTCTGCGACCTTAGTTTGACCCCCCACAAACCAACCAACAAGTACGCAAAATTCTGATTTGGTTAAATTACTTCGTTGAGGCATCGTACTCATCCTTACACATTGCCTACTGCATGTAAATCACTGTTTTTGGCTTAACCTCTCAGCAAGTTGAAATTCGAACTACATTCGCTACCACTGAAGTATCTTTTCCGACATCAAACTCTAAATTAGCGTCTTCCCAATGATGATTCTTCCCAATTGCGATTGGATTTAAACTTGAATTATTTTCGAATTAAATAATAAAATTTTAATTTAAGAAAGGTGGATTTAATTAGTTTTGGAAGAAACAATATTAAAGGAACACATGCATGCTCCAATATCTTAGAAAAATTAACGACCGCTGAAAAAGAAGAAACCAAAAAGGTCTTAGAGCAGAGTTTAAATAAATACAATTGCGAAGAAAATTGTCGAGTTTTGCACTTTATTCTTTTTTTCTTCATTCATATTAGTGCTAATTGCAAATATAGAATATTGTCCTCTGAAAACTGTAAAGAAGTAAGGGGACAATTTTTATTTTCGTTGTCGAAGAGAAATTTACTACGATAATTAATTTACTGTACAAATATTTACTGCTTTGAGAAAATTGAAATCAAGCACTGCGAAAATATTTTTTAAAGACGATATTCTTAAAGAAATTAAGGGATAAATTCATTGAGTATTTTTGTTTGAGGTTTGAGTGAATGCTTGGAATTAGCTAACTGTTGTCGACCAAAAGTCATATAATTCTAAAGTCAAACGTCTTTTGGGACTATTCGATCGTAATTACGTAAAAACTTGTTTTCACTTTGATTTTTGTAAGCACATTGGAAATCTATGCTTGGTTGAATTAAGAGTTTGTTGAATGAAATAGAATATTCAAAAAAAATTTTGAATTGCAATCATATGGAAAGAATAAAGACAAAACATTTGATGTACTTTAGGGTCATTCCATAGAAATGTCAACCTCAGCCGAAGAAAAAAAAATACCGAAGTGAAATAAGTATCAAATAATAAATAAATAAATACATAAAAATCATACCACATAAGAAGTTTTAAAAAATTGAAAATGTATTGTAATTATCACTAAAATTAGCCATAATAAATAGTTTGTAGTGTGTCAACTGCTTATTATCCGATGGTTACGTTAGTCACACTCCATCCTGAGTAAAAGTGACACTTAAGACCAAAAAAATTAAGATTTAATAAATGTGTTATATGTTTTTAAAAGCCAATTTTACACATTTTCCAAATATATGATTCAATTTTTAACACTTCCTTAACTTTGAGAAATGTTTGCCTCATAACATGAGCATTCAGTTTCAGGGTTGCAATAATGTTAAGTTAGTCACGCTGGTTGAAAAAATATCTACTGTCAATAATTTTGTTTTAAATTCTTGGCAGAAATGATACATAGATACCATGTACATTAGGGTGGGGCGAAAAATAAAAAGTTTTTCATATCAACTTCTAATAGTTGCCAAAAGTTGTCTTTGGTGATAGTTAGCTTTTGTGCAAAATTTGAGAAAAATCGGTTAATATCTTCAGGGGGCGCTGCGATCGCAAAGTTTTACCATAGCTTTAGTATAGATTTTATGGTTAAAATATCAACAAGAATGCCTTTAGCTAGTCTCTTTGTTTTCTTTTTACTCAAAAGATGTTTTCATGCATTAAAAGCATATGAAATGACTCACAAACATTATTTTATATGATATATTTATATTTCAAAAAAATCACTTTTTTTCACGTTTTTGTTTCTTTTTAAATGCTTTAAATATAAATATATCATATAAAATAATTTTTTGTGAGTTATTTCATATGCTTTGAATGCATGAATATATCTTATGAGTAAAAAAAATGCAATGAGATTAGCTAACGGCATTGTTTTTTATATTTTAACCATAAAACCCCGATAAAAGCTATGATAAAACTTTGCGATCGCAGCGCCCCCTGAAGATATTAACCGATTTTTCTCAAATTTTGCACAAAAGCTGACTATCACCAAAGACAACTTTTGGCAACTATTAGAAGTTGATCTGAAAAACTTTTTATTTTTCGCCCCACCCTAATGTACATTGTAAATTCACCAGCATAACTAAAAAATATTTTTTATCCTTTAAGTTACAAGTAAAAACAGTTACAAAATCAGCTCTGAATGTTACGTTAGTTACTTTGGAATGACTCTTTATTGACTTTCTTGAATTAGAAACAAGTTTTAAATTTTGCACTATTATGGCATCATTTGGACTTTGAAAAGGCTAACATAATTTTATTCACAGTTTTTGTAAAGTTAATAGTTGTTTAATAAATGTTTACGCATATTTCAAACGGGTCTATTACATGCAATTTTCATAGATTCCAAACTTTAAAGTTTAACATCATATTCTTTAGCTAATTTACCTTGACATTTTATATTCATTAAAAATTTAATTTAAATATTTATTTAAACTGTTCTTAGTGCAATCAGTTCACTTCAATCCTTTTATTTTAAACGGATAGCTTAGAATCGGAATCAAGTAGTTTTCTCCTTTCCAAGTAAATTTTTGCTCGTATGTTATCCGTAGCGTGCTTTGAAAAGATATTTTTAAAATTGTCCACATATAAATACATTAAATGCAAGAAACATACCATTTTCAATAAATTATATCAAAAATTCCCTAGAGCAGCGGAAGCACAAGTATTTAATTTTCATTCTGGTAAAGTAAATTTCAAACCTTTGACAGATTTACTGGTTTTGAGATATGTGGAACGCAAAATTACTTTCTAAGTTAAAACAAAAGCCGTCCGAACTTTTCCAATGATTTTTCACTTAGTTTTACTAATGATAAGAACAAAAAAATAATTAGCATGTGGGGAAACTTTTCCCCTTCTCTCTTTAATTATATTACTAGGTTTCACTTGTCTTGCTGATAGGTCTCATTTCTTCTTTGGAGTTTTTTTTTTTTTTTTTTTTTTTAACATATTCTCAGTTTAAGTTGAAATAGTTGCCCTCTTGCTTTCGTTGAATGCATAGAATAATACTTTGCTCTTAACAACAAAAAAACATTTTTACGGAGGTTTCAAATTTTTTACATTGTTTTGCAAGAACCGGTTCCACTATGAAAAATAAAAAGGCTGAAAATATAACTTCTGTGGAGCTGTAAGAAAACAAATAGCTCTGTTTTACTGTTAGGATAAATATTTATTTTGTGCCCCTGCTAAGAGCGAAAGAATGAACTGGGAAAAAGAAAGTTATGCATTTGTTTTTAATATCATAAATAAGAAACACTGGAGTCTATGTTATAAAAGGTAAAATATGAAAATTTAAAGAAACGGGAAGAAAATAAATAAATTCCAAAAGCAATTTCAAAACTTGGGCGAAAAAGGGGACAGGCAGACAGGGGTAGCATTTTTGAAAAAGACAATTGTTTGATTGTTTTATATTCAAAAATTTGCCAAAGGTTTTAAATATAAGAAAATATATATTGTTTATTTGAAGCTTATTATCATTCATTTGTTCTCCAGATTTGCTCGGAATGTAACTAAGTAAAAGAAATAGATAAATACCTCTGTGCACAAATATAACGGATAAATACAACGTTAACAAGCAGAAATGGGCATGAATACTGCAGACACGTGCTTCGGCGATAAGAGGAACGATTTTTTTTTCTATAAAACGGCCTCAAAGTTTATACTAACAAAAAAATTCCCCAAAACACAAAATGAATAGTCGTATTAATGAACAAATGACATGCATGCTTTTAAGATATCACTTGTATTATTTTGTCAGGAAGCTGGTCCTCAAGAAATTTTCAGCATTTATTTTCAAATCCTTCCAGAATAAAATATTACAGTGTAGTAGAATATAAGATTCTTAACGGTATAAAGCAGTGAGTAACAGCCCCTAAGCAAGGGCTAAGGCAGAAACATGCAATACACCGCCAACTCGACCATTTTGATCCATGGACAGCTGTTTCGAGCTTATGATGCTCTCATCAGCATGGAATACGAAAGTAGTCGAGTAGGAGGCAAAAATCCTCTTATATAGCAAAGAGAGCAAAAAGAAAAAAACTGGTAACTAATGTGAAATTAGAATACCAGCGAGCGACCGCACTTAGTATGGTACAACTCGTAAATTTTTCAGACAGAGCGCAAGGTATAAAGCAGTGAGTAACCGCCCCGAAGCAGGGCCAAGGCTTGGCGCTCTTTGCTATATAAGAGGATTTTTGCCTCCAACTCGACTACTTTCGTGTTCCATGCTGATGAGAGCATAATAAGCTCGAAACAGCTGTCCATGGATCGAAATGGTCGAGTTGGCAGTGTATTACATATTCTTAACGGTGTCTGTGCAACAAGTTCTTAAAGTGAGAAAGTCCTATTTAAAACGATAAATTATTACTTGAGGATATAAATGCTATTAAATGCATATTGCAAAATGCAAAGCTCTTTAAATAACTAGTCTTTCAGCATGTTGTTCTGCCTTAGCCTACCTAAGGGCGGTAGCTTACTGCTTAAATACACTGTAAAAATGAATGTTGCTATTACAGCTAATTTTATAGTAATAAACTGCAAAAATTGCGAATTTTGCAGTAATAAACTATAAAATTTCAACTTTTACAGTACTAAACTGTAAAATTGCTAATTTTGCAGTAACAAACTGCAAATTTTACTGTTTATTACCGTGCATTTTACAGTTTTTAACTGGAAACTCTGCTGCTAATATGTTACTGTTGTTTTTGCAGTATAACACAGCTAAATTTAACGGCAATAAACTGTAAAATTTCTAACTTTACCGTACGAAACTGTAAAATTGCTAGTTTTACAGTTTATTACTGGGAAGTTTAACGGTTTTAGATTGGAACCTCGGCTGCCAATATTATACTGTAAAAACAACAGCTTATTTTTTGCAGTGAGTTGCATAAGAGCAAGTTGTTTTCCGTTCATTAGCATTACGCTGAAGGAGAAAGGACTTTTACGGAATTCAGTTCGCTTCCGATGCGAATTAGCTTGACGTAAAGGTTTGAAATGGATGATATTATCCAGTAAGGATGATGATGAAGAAAAATGGCGCATAATGAAGAAAAATGGCGCAAACTAGCCGTACTTAAGCTGTTCTTCCTTCTGTCACAACTATTTCGGAAGAATCTCTTTTTACCAAAACCAAATTTATTAAGGGCTTTAAAAAGCATTTTGAGGTTTTACCCGCACAAAAACATTAAGTTCGTTGAGGTTGAGTACGTCTGACCTAAGCGATTTTGTTAAAATGCACTCAAAATACCATTAATCACTTACTGGAAAAATAAGTATATACTATGGTTATATCGCACAGTGGCCGTAGTTTATACAAATCACGTTTATCCCAAGCATATTTGATCCAATAAAGCGGCAGATTCAACTAAACGGCTACACTACAAAAATGAGTTGTTGTTTTTACAGTATAATACTGGCAGCCGATTTTCCGATTTAAAACCATTAAATTTCAGACAAACTGAAAAACTAACAATTTTACAGTATCGTACGGTAAAATTAGAAATTTTACAGTTGATTGCCGTAGAATTCAGCAGTGTTCTACTGTAAAAACAACAGTAATAATACTGGCAGAATAGGTTCCAGTTTAAAACTGTAAAATGCACAACAGTAAACTGTGAAACTAGCATTTTTATAGTTTGTTACTTTAAAATTAGCAATTTTTCAATTTAGTACTGTGAAAGTAGAAGTTTTATAGTTTAGTACTATAAAATTAGCAATTTTACAGATCTTTTTCTATAAAATTAGCTGTATTATACTGTAAAAATAACATTTATTTTGTGTTGTTCAATATAAAGCTGGATATTATTATATTTTTTAAGAGTTCATTAAAGCGGATATTTCATGTAACCACTGATTCAATTAACCGGCGTCAATTAAATATCATACATACAAAAACATTTATTGCTTCATTCGGGTAAAGTTTTCGTGTTAGCGACTTGACGACAAAATTGGTCGTCAATTCGGAAACATGTCTTTAAAAACCTTATTCCTCTAAAAAGACCAAAAAACTTTAGAACTTGATATTTTCTCAAATCCCCTAATTTACTTGGTTTCAGCTATAAAATGCTCAATCCACAATGCATAAAAAATAAGATGTTGTTTTTACAGTATAATACTGAAAGCAGCGGTTTCAGTTCAAAACTGTAAAAGCGCAGCAATAAATTGTTAAACTAGTTATTTTACAGTTTATTACTGTAAAACTAACAATTTTACAGTTTATTACTGTAAGACTAGCAATTTTACAGTTCATTAGTGTAAAATTAACAATGCTACAAATTATTACCATTAAATTAGCTGTATTATACTTTAAAAGCAACAGTGTTAAACTGGCAGCAGAGGTTCCACTCTAAAATTGTAAAATGCACAGAACTAAACTTTAAAACTAGAAAATTAACAGTTTATTACTGTAAACTAGCAATTTCACAATTTATTACTGTAAAATTAACAGTTGTACAGTTTATTACTGTAAAACTAGCTGTATTATACTGTAAAAACAACATTAATTTTTTACAGTGCATTTGTACCTTTGTGACATTTTTACTTATGTATTTGCCCTTTAATACGGGGACCTTTTAAACTTTAGATTTTAATTGTCATATGTTTGAAGGTAAGGAACCAAATTTTATTATCAATATGAACTTGAAAAAAAAAAAAAGTACTCGAAATTAATGATTTGTGCGTGTTGCGGGCGAGATTATAAGGTCACACCCGCAACATTCAGAAATCATTATTTTCAAGTTCACGTTACCTTTACTTATAGGTTCCGTTTACTCAAATATATGTGAATTAAAAGCCAAAGTCGAAAAGAGTAACGGATTAAAGGGCAAATACATGTGTAAATCGGTCACACCAGTACAAATGGACTGAGTACGAAAAAGGTGCTTCACCGCAAAAAATGAATGTTGTTTTTACAGTATAAAACCGCAAATTTTTATGGTAATAAACTGTAAAAATTGCTAATTTTACAACAATATACTGTCAAATTGCTCATTTTACGGTTCTAAACTGTAAAATTGCTATTTTTACAGCTTATTAAGGTGCATTTTACAGTTTTAACCTGGAATCTCCGCTGCCAGTATTATACTGTTGTTTTTACAGCATAATACGCTAAATTTTGCGGCAATAAACTATAAAATTTCGAACTTTACAGGAAGAAACTGCAAAATTTCTAGTTTTACAGTTTATTACTGTGCATTTTACAGTTTTTAATTGGAACGTCGGCTGCCAGTATTATAATGTAAAAACATCAGTTAATTTTTTGTAGTGTATAGAAGTAAGACAAAACGACATCGAGTGGCTGTGTTTGCTAGTGATGTGTTGCGATTTTTTGTTAAAGCATACAGAGGGATTTTACTTGAGTGAGTTACTGCGTTATCTCCCCCCTCCTCAAGGTATGGAAATACTACTTAATATTTTTAGAGAACTAAGATTCATTTTGAAGCAGTGAAATATTCTAAAGTAGTCAAGACCATACTACCATTCTAAGTGCAAATGTGGTATATTCAGTCGAGCTCAAATTGAAATAAAACTCTTTGAAGTTTTGCGCCACCGTGTATTTGATTTAAGATTCTTTCAGAATTTTTTTTTAATATTTCGAATTCCCAATGACCTTATAATTTTGTATTTAGGTAAAATACGTCACAAAGAGCCACCTGGTGGCAATATAACTCAATTTTGATAAAAATTGCAGATACGACTTTGGTGCTTAGCACGGCGGCATACTGGTGATTCATTCCGCAAAAGTTAACTTTCTTTAAATGAAATGAAAGGAAAAAGAAATAATGTACGGTTTCGACTTGTTATCCTTTAGAACATTTGACACATTAAAAAATTTTGAAACATTAAAAGTACCGTAAAATGGGGTGTATAGGAATAGCGGGGTCAATCGGAACAAAACTTCCCGACCGTAGAAAGAAAATCTTCATAAATATACTATTGGGTATTTTTCACCATTAATTTTTTTTTAGAAAGTTAAGATCATAGGAAGTAGGAAAAAAATGCTTTTGTCAATCTGGCAACGTTACTGGCTTATAAGGAGGGCTGCACGTGGAATGCTAGAAAACATCCCATTTTCATAGACTGCAAAACTTCATATATAAGTACAAACCTTCTTACAATTTAAACCTAAGAGTGGTATGTTTCAATTATGCATGTATCTGAACAACTGAATACAACATTAGAATTTACATTTTTTTAAAAATTGTGTCATAAAAATGAAGAATACTGAAAAATGACATAGGAAAAAAAATTGCGGGGTGTATCGGAACACTTGGTTCTGTTGTTCCAGTTCAAACTTTTTTAAAGGAAAGTGTTTGAAAAATCAAGATTCTAACCCAAATTTCTCTAGTCAAGACAAGAACAAGGATTTATAACTGTTTATCTCTTCTCGTGAGCAACTAGATCTTAGAATGAGAGAAAGTAGCAGATTTAAAAATATTTTTTCTCCAGGAGACTTCTTTTTACCTAAAATACATGGAGAAAGTCATACAGACTTTATGTAGCAAAAGTCCAGTACACAGACAGTGATGATAAAGTGGGAAAATGTTACAGGACAATTCCTGAAACCCAGAGATTTTAAGAAACTAAAGAAAAGGCAGTGTTCATCCCAGAAGATGTTATGAAAAAACTGAAGTCAAGCCACAACTGCTAGTTTAAGGCCAATTATATATTTGTGGACGATATGAGTGACTTCAATTTATGTTAAAGGCTTTGTATTTTAATTCAAAAACATTTCTCAAAATTAATTTTAATTTTTCATAAGTTCAAAATAATTTTTAATTCTAACAAATTATGGCAGGGATTCAAGTGAAACAGGCAATCGCAAATTACAATCGCGACTGGAAATGAATTACATTAGAACGTTTCTTGATAAAAACATCGTGACGTCAGCGTGATGTTTGCCTATGAAAAGTGAGCTAGATAAAACGTCACAGCCTACTTGGCGAATAAGAGGAGATCGCTGAGTACTTGTGAGCTCTTATTGGCTCCACCCGTAGTGACGTCATGCCAATTTAAGTTGATGATAATGTAATTCACTTCCAATAGCGATTGCAATTCGAAGCGATCGCAGTGCTGTTTCACTTGAATCCCTGCCTATAAACCTTTACTGGTATAGAAAATAAATTTTTATTTGACAGTAACTATCAGTTCTTATTCTCCCCCATCAATACCACTCATGTTTATGAGACCTGTTACAGGCTAAATTGAAAACATTAAAAATTTTAACATGTGTTCCGATTGACCCCTATCAGCGGGGTGATTCGGAACACCCCTAAATTCCTATATATAGGAATAATAACTGTTCAAAATGTTTTTTCTTTGCTTGGAATATCAAAAGCAAAGCAAGACCGAGGTTTTTACCCAAAAAATCAAATTAAAAAAAATCTTTTAACTACTTTTTTTACAATTAAAGCTGAAAAGTGTTCCGATTCACCCCATTTTACAGTAACTCAAATGCAATATTTTTTAAAACCAATTCTTTACTCCAATTTCGCCTTACACTAAATTTTTCTTTGAAATACCAAGAAGAGACGAAAATATGCTAGGCTAAATTGTTGAGGCGAGCTGTTGAATTTCGATGTGCACGTAGCATACGCTTGTAAAGGCGGAAAAATATCGCTGACTTTAGTTTAGCCAGTGAATTTGCGAATGATTTAATTTAATTGCTCTTTATTGCAAATTTGTCACGCACAACTTTTGTTGTAAATATTTTTTACACTATCGATGCCTTTTAATTACGAGAATTTGGACTCTGGTCAACATAGGTACTGAAGTGTAAATAATATGAACCCATTAAAAATATTATAGAACGATTTTAATGCGATTAAAGTGTCACGCATTCTGATGTTAGTAATCAAATTTGGCATAAGTATGATTTTTTTTTATTCTCCCATTCAGTGTATTTTTTGAGAATAAATGATTCTCCTTTTAACCTCACTTATCAAAGTTAGGAAAGTTTTTTAAATTTCTTTTCCAGTTTATATTATAAAAGAAATAAAAGGAAGAAAATTAAAATAAAAGGACCAAAAACAAAGAATGAATGAAGGAGCTGAATTACTCCAGATTCAACTTCACGTATTTAACATCAAAGTTAAGTTTTTCTTTTTTTTTTTTTTCTTTTTCTTTTTCAATTGAATCGTTTGTTGCAGAACCAGTAAATGAAATTTCCGTTTAAAAAAACATTTATATGTTTTTTTAAACGGAAAAGTTTACGGTTTTATCACATTAAGTTACTCAATCACTATTACAGCACATTTTGCTAAAAGAAATATATCCAAGCACATTTCAATTTAAAATGTTGTAATCCATCTCGAAATTTTTTAAAGTAAAGGTAAGCATTCTTTTTCGAGATTTTAGAGCTTTTCTCTTGACTGGCTTTCGAAATAAATGGTTCAATCCATGTCACCAAAGAAGGAAAAAAAGGAAAAAAAAATAACGGAAAAAGAAACAAGGTACAAAAATATATGGAAAACAAAGGGAAGAAAAGAATAATAAACACATTTAATGTAAAAATACGGGTATTCCAATACACACAAAACAATTTCATGGTGATTACATATAATCTAACGATTAATGTACAAGCAACAAGTTTTCAGGAAAATTAAAATTACCTTGTAAAACTGTATTATAAATATATAAATACAGTAAGTTCTAAATTGTATTTTTTAAGTTAAATTTTTCATGAACAACATGATCACAAGTAAAATTACATTAAAAACGAATCATTGGTTTAAGAGTTGTTTTTTAAATCTTCGAAAATAAATAAAATGAAAATATAAATATAAATAAAATTCAATCAAAAAATAAATAGATCAATCAAATACTCACCCTTAATGCATCCAACCTAAAGAGAAAAAAATCAGTAAAAAATAGATTCATTCATTGCACTAACACACGGGAGATTTTTGCGGCACAAAAAAACGCATGTATTCTTTCACCGTTTTAAAGAGTGCTGCCAAATTCAGAAGAGAAATGATACCACGAGTATGAAAGCGCTCGAAACACTGAGGTTGTAAGGTAGGAGATCGGCGAAAACTACAGACGACTAGCACGCACTCTCGCGGAGAGATGCAAAAGAAGAGCGCTGTTTCGAAAGACAATTTAAACTTTGGGAGAAATGTTGTTTGTTTAATAAAAGACAGACAATGCAAGGGGCATTTAAAAGCACATTAGCTGAAAATATTTCACTATATTCAAATCTTTTCGATATTTATTTAGTTATGATACTAATTTGAGTTACGTTGATGATAAAAGAAAATATTAATTCGTTGGACATTTTGGCAATTATACTCGAAATAATTTATGTGCCTATGTGATCTTTATAGGTTTTGCTGCGTTTCGCAACAGAAGGAAAAGTGCATTTATTTTTAAATGACTTGTTTTAGTTCAAAGCGTTGTGTTAAAAATCAATTCTGAACTTTTTGTTCTAAAAAATAAAACAAAAACAGAAAGAAAAGGATTAAACAAATACATCAAAATTTTATTTATGGCAATATATACAACAAATACTTTCGATATTAATTTTCAAAGCGTACTTTTTCTATAAGGAAGGAGTTTTGCATTTTTTTCTGTTTGCATTCCCCCCTCTTTTTTAACAGTAAAAACTTATGTGGCGAAGAAGTGATTAAGCAAGTTATCATTAATATTTTTATGAGTTGACACGCAAAAAACAAATAAAATGGAATTGAGCAGAACAAACCAAAATTTTATTGATAGAAATATCTGCAGTAAATAAATTTTATACCATAGTTTTTAATAAGTGCTTTTTCTACCTACATCAGTGCAAAATAAGTTTTAAAATGTCTGCATTCTTAATTTCTTTTCTTCAACAGCCAAAAAATATACGGCATGTAGGATGTTAAGTAAGTTATTACTGCTGTTTTAGTGTCTTAAATATATGTAACATTGGGTATATATTCCCGACTTGATACCACTTTATGTGTAGCATCATTTTATTTTTGTTACCCGGGATTACACATGCAGCATTCATGAAGATGCTTTCAAAACAACTCGAGTGTCGCTATTTTACCATCGCAAGAATATATTTGATGTCTGTTTACCAGTGATGCATTTGGCTCTATGTTTTCATGCTGTTGGTGTTTTATATCCAAGAGAAAAAAAAAAGAACATGGTAATTATAATTATGAGAACTTGTACTATAAAGTATAATCAGTGATAACGGCATCTATTTTATAGGAAACAGCCCAGGTAGCACAAATAACCTTTAAACGTTTTATAAACGTTTTTAAGCGGTTGTTACAACGTTAATAACCATTTTACAACCTTTAAAAAACGAAGTGTGCCACTTGGGAGAGAGAACATTATGAAAGGTTAAAAAACTCTCTTTTGTTTCGAATATTTAAAGGTATCTTTTCAAAAGGAAACTTTACTTTAAAAGATTAAAGTGACTTCTGAAAATTGTGACGTGTGAGCTTTAGGAGGAAAATACATCCGAGAAAAGCAACACGGTTACGTTTCTCGGATGTCTTTTTGTCCTTCGAAAAAAGGGTTCCTTGTAACCACAAAACACGTGTCTAGAGCAATCTACATGATTTATGCCTTAAAATGTTAGATTATTCTAATTTACCTTTTAAGCATAAAAGTATTTATTTAAATTACTAGTAGCAGCTACTTTTTTTTGGCTACACTATTAAAAATTCAGGAAGCTTTTATGGTAAATGTTACTCTCTGTAAAATGTAGCGTTTATAGAACAGAAATTTTTTACAGTAAGGCAGGGATTCAAGTGAAACAGCACTGCGATCGCTTCGAATGCAATCGCTACTGGAAGTGAATTACATTATCATCAGCTTAACTTGGCACTGACGTCACTACGAGCGGAGCCAATAAGAGCTCACAAGCAGTCGGCCATCTCCTCTTATTAGCCAAGTAGGCTGTGACGTTTTATCTAGCTCGTTTTTCATAGGCAAACGTCACGATGAACGTTCTAATGTAATTCATTTCCAGTATCAAGAAACGTTCTAATGTAATTAATTTCCAGTAGCGATTGCAGTTTGCGATAGCCTGTTTCTAGTACCATGGATAGTAAAGCTGTGTGAAAAAATTGGGTGCGGGTTCGATCCTTGTCGTTCGTATCTCGCGCTTTTTAATTCGCGTTTTCTCTACCGTAAAATTTTACAGTAAAAATATATTTTACGGTAAAAATTACTGGCAACATGGATGCCAGAAACTTTTACCGTAAAATTTTAGGAAAATTTTTAACAGTGTAGTGTTCGCATTGAAAGGTTCTCACAATTCATCGTTACGATGACAAAAAAAAAAAGAAACATTTTTTTGAAAAATGTTTTTTGTTATATTTAAGAAAGGTAGTTTAAAATGTCTAAATACTTAAATATATGTCTTGAATGATTGTCTACAATGCGATACAAATAATTTTAGAAAAAAAAATCTTTTTATTTTCATTTTTGATACTCCCTTTTTGTCAGCTGTGCAAACACTTTAAAAAAATACACATTGGAATGAAAATATTCCAATATTTATGTTGTGAAACGAATTGAAAATTCACTGCATGACAGGAAATATATATTGCAAAAATTCATTCTGCGTAATGCAATGTTCAACAAATGCAGCAAAGAATTTCATATCGTTAAAGCAAATAAAATAATGCAACAGGACTGTTTCAAAGCATTTTGTTTCTGAACAAGATCCCACATGTATCCTATAAATAGTATATCGTAGAGAAAATAACGAAATAAAACAATTTCATGCAACAGTATAAATAAAACATCTGTTCCGGAGTAGGTTTTTTCCGTATGACAAGAAAAAAAAAGTTTTTCTGGAACATTTTTTCCCTCTTACCTCATTTCATGCCACTTTCGAAATGACAGAGGTAATAGCATGTACTACGAACATTGGGTGCGGTTTTGTTAAAATAGTAGGCTTAACAAGAGTGTTGTCGCCCAGCGAATCGATTCAAACGTATCTTTTAGAGTGATCGTTTTTTTTTTCACTTTATTTTTTCATTGATGTACTATTGCTCTGTTTTTATATTAACAGTGCGTGTTTTCCTGTGTTAGATTGCTTTACTATTTCTCTTTACACTATGTATCAAATTATTTTTATAGACGACACTTTTTTATTTTATCAGGTATAGGACATGGTGATTTCAACATACTGTCGGCCCTGCTTAATCAGGTAACGGATAAACGAATATCTCGCTTATAAGAATTAAATATTCTGGACCCGAATATTTCCCATGCCATAGACGCAATGTTAAAGAACCCCGCTTAAACAAATACCCCGCTTAGTGGAATAATATTTCTTGGAACCAACAGCATTCGTTAAAGCGGAGTTGATAGTTTCAGGTGAAGGGAAAACGTTTCGTCACAGACAATTCTTTATATTCTTTTGTATTAAAGTACTTTATTATCTTTAAGATATTCACACTAGGGTTTTTCTCATTTCTGAAAGTATTATTATCTCATGAGGCAGCCCTCCATTTTGTTCCTTCCTATGAAAAAAAAAAATACATATCATGAAAATAAAAATTGAGTATGATTTGGAGCTTGATACTGTTGCTGAAAAATTTGTCAAATCTCACTTTTCTTATAATCTATTATTACAATATTATTTTATGTGATTCGTTTGCAATCGAAAAGTACAGCGAGCTTCGCACACATAATTATGAAGAAAATAACTTTACTATTCGCGTTTAGCAATAAAAACGGAAAAACATGGAGGGAAAATGAAAACATTAGAGTATGTAAACGCTACCAATACCTCCACCTATTGATATTGAGGATATGACTAGCATTGTAGGCCAACCTTTCCTAGATTCTAGAATACATTGAATTAATTTGTCTTTAATGATTTGATCCTTTAATTTTACGTGTTCTGATATCAAAAAATAAAGTTATGTTTCGTGATATTGAATTTTGTGTACGAAGTAACCTATACAGGGTGTCCACTCCTATCGTGGCCCAATACCTTATTTCTAAACCGTTAGAGATAAGTATATAGTTTATTTAGGAAAAAATCTCTGAATTACGAAAGGAATTTTGGTCTATGAAATATTTTTCAAAAAATCAAATTTTGAAAGAGTTACGAAATTTAAATTTTTATACAGCTCCCCAGTCGTATCAATCATATTTAGTAAAACATTTTTGACACTGTAACGTTTAAAACTAAAAAAAATCACTGTTCTGCGACAAAAATTGACCGAGTTATGATGTTTTGAAAAATCAAGATTTTGAAGGATTTCATGACGTCATCGAGAGATCGCTGAAGGGACGGTATGCGAAATCCTTCAAAACCTTGATTTTTCAAAACGTCATAACTCGGCCAATTTTTGTCGTAGAAGAGGATTTTTTTTTAGTTTTAAACGTTAGTGTCAAAAATGTTTTACTAAATATGATTGATAGGACTGGGGGGGAGGGCGTATAAAAATTTTAATTTCGTAACTCTTTCAAAATTTCATTTTTTGAAAAACATTTCATACACCCAAATTCCTTTCGTAATTCACAGATTTTTTCCTAAATGCTTATCTCTAACAGTTTAGAAATTAGCTATTGGGCCACAATAGGAGTGGACACCCTGTATTTTCACTTAATACTACAGACATCTTAATCGGCTTCAGTTATAATCCTGTTAGTGCTACTTGGATTGATCACATATAGGGGATGAATTCACATCGGTTTTCAACTGGGAAAGTAGAGTTTGGAAGATTGAGAACCCCTGACCTAGACGATAAGAAAAGAAAATTAAGAAAAAATATGTAAACTTTTCCCTAGCATGGTTCAGCTACGACTCACTGCGAAAGTAATGTGAAGCTCACTGAAGTCTCAATACAGTTACAAAAATAACTAATTTACAGCTGTCTTTGAAAAATATAAGTTAAATTACTTTTTCCACTGTTTTTAAGTTGGTGTTTTGAAATATGATTATTTAATGTGACAGAAAAAATTTTAAATTGAAAAAAAATGTTACGGGAGCATATAAATTTCGACGTAATGAAATGAATTTGAAAGATAAATCATTAAGATAATTTATACAACTCTGCGCCATCTTTTAAGATTGATTAGTATTTCAGTCAGATGAAATTTACTGGTGAATTTTTTTCCGTTGTTTTCCATTTCCAAAAAGATTTTTTTAATTATATTTCTTTATTTTTTATTTTTATTTATTAATTCACATATTTTTACTTTACGCAATCAGTCATTCTTAGCGCTAGTTCAAGCAGCAATGTAAAGTTTCAAATCTAAAAAATAATAAAAATTCAAAAAAAAATTAAACAAAGAAACTAAAAACCTTTTATTTTCATAACAAATTCAGCAAATTTGGAAGTTTTTCTTTGCAAAAGTTAATAAATAGTTTTGAAAAATGGAAAAAAAAAGACAAAAAATAAAATCCCAGTTCTATAGCTTGAACACGGTACCTCGCGGTAATTTGAGAAATTAGCGACAGAAGTAACACATTTAAATTTTGTGCGGACAAGACTTATTGGACGGGTCATATTCGATGCAAGTCGGTCGGTCTTTCTTTTGCCACATTCAGTCACGATTAGTCAGAGGCATCCTGTAGTGCGGTCATTCCATAGAAATGTCAACCTCAGCCGAGGAAAAAAACAATACCGAAGTAAAAAAAGTTTCAGAAGATAAATAAATAAAAATCATACAAGATAAGAATTTTAAAAAAATTGAAAAAATATTGTAATTATCACTGAGATTAGCCATAATAAATAGTTTGTAGTGTGTCTACTGCTTGTTATTCGATGGTTACGTTAGTCACGTTACGTTAGTCACACTCCATCTTAAATAAAAGTGACACTTAAAACTGAAAAAAATTAAGATTTAATAAATGTGTTTTATGTTTTTAAAAGCTAATTTTACACATTTTTCAAATATATCATTTAATTTTTGACACCAGCTTAACTTAGAGAAATGTTTGCCTCACAACATGAGCATTCATTTTCAGGGTTACAAAAATGTTACGTTAGTCACACTGCTATTTTGGTTGAAAAAATATCTGTTGTCAGTAATTTTGTTTTAAATTTTTATCAGAAATGATACATAGATACCATGTACATTGTAAATCCACCAGCATAACTAAAAAATATTTTTTATCCTTTTAGTTAAAAGTAAAAACAGCTACAAAATCAGCTCTGGATGTTACTTTAGTCACTGTGGAACGACCCAGTGAGTGTCAATTGCTTAATTCGACTGTGAAACGTGTTTAAATTAATAATTTAGAAAAAAACAGAATCATTTACAGCTCTTTCTCTTGCGTAAAAAATGAACGGACTAAAATCTCTTTGCTAAAAATAAAACGATACTGTTAAAATTTTGAAAAGAAAAATTTAGGAAAAAAATTTAAATAATACATGCAGTCGAGCCAGCTTATTAGAATATCGGTTTAAAAAATATATCACCTAATATAATCCAATTTCAGTGTACCAAGCAATTCTAATGTATTGTTTTGATCCCGGATAATGCTATATTCAGCTTATAAGATTTTTTTTTCGTGTCAAATTGGCTATTTCAATAAGCGGGCTTGACTACATATCCAGTCCAATGGTTTATGTTTTGAATTCGCTTTGCTTCGACTCGGCCAATCTGCTTATAACTTGCTTGAATGTTACGTACATAAGAAATGCTTTTTCTGCTTCTAAATGTACTTTTATAATAATATCTTCAGACTAAAAGCATTTTTTCGCCTTCTTTCCCATCAAAGTAAAATTAAGACGAACAAAGCATTATAAGTGGCTTATTGAATCTTAAAAATATCGCAAAGTCAAAACAAAAAAAGTCAGAAAGGAATTTTGAAAAAATAAATTATCAAGAAATTAAAAATTAGAGAGTGGGGCTTTGAAATGGGAAAAGTGTGTCTCCCCCCTTCTCTACCATAATAACTTTTGAATGAACATTCCAATTTTAACAAACTTCTTCTGCTCGAAAGACCTCGACAAGAATACTTTATTCCCGCACTGGGTCATTCCATAGAAATGTCAACCTCAGCCAAAGAAAAAAAAACACCGAAGTGAAAAAAGGATCAAAAAATAAATAAATAAGTAAGTAAATATAAATCATACAACATAAAAAGTTTTTAAAAATTGAAAAAGTATTGTAATTATCACTGAGATTAGTCATAATAAATAGTTTGTAGTGTGTGTACTGCTCGTTATTCGATGGTTACGTTAGTCACATTCCATCTTGAGTAAAAGTGACACTTAAGACTAAAACAAATTAAGATTTAATAAATGTGTTTTATGTTTTTAAAAGCCAACTTTATACATTTTTCAAACATATCATTCAATTTTTAACACTTGCTTAAATTTGGGAAATTTTTGCTTCAAAACATGAGCATTCATGTTGTGATGCAATTTCTGATTAGACTGAAATTTTTTGTGGAAGATGTGGGTAGGTAGGGGCAACTTTTTATCAACTTAGTAAATTGAATTTCAAAAAAAAGTTTTTTTCGATACACCCTACTGTACATCATGCTGTATTCAACTCATCCACAAATTTCATTATAAAAAAAGTAAACATCTGCTAACCAACAAACAAATAACATAATTTTAATTTGAATATTGGCGTGAAATCAATAATGAAAATATTTCGTGTCTTAAAATTGCAAATTTATTTAACAATACAATGAAATGTGTGCAAAATTTACAACAAGCCAACAGGCAAGTAAGACAAACTAAGATCATTTTACGTTTAGTATTGGTGTGTACGAAATCAACAATAAAAATGTTTCATCTCTTAAAATTGCAAATGTATGCAGTAATATAATGAAATGTCTGCAATATTTACAAAAAAAGGAACATAATTTTAATTTAATTATTATAGAGATCAACAATAAAAATACTTCATCACTTAAAACTGCAAATGTGTTCAGTAATGCAATAAAATGCCTACAAAATGTATAATTTTATATAAAAATATATATCAGTAATCAATCAGCAAAAAAATCTTTTATCAAAAAGTTAGTGCATTCATTAATTTTCGAAAACTATTTATATAAGAAAAAGACAGATACATAACAAGCTTACATTGCAATTTTAATAAACATTTATCCGAATATAGATGAAGGGAACTTGTAAAAAAGAAGTTGGACCAAGTCAGGAACTTATTCATAAGAGCGCAGCATCCGAACAAAGGAAACGTGGAACCCCAAATATGAAGGAATATCTCAATATCTGGAACCTTGAATGAAAATCTATCTCCCCAGACATTCGGAACATTAATAGAAGCCGGGGAGGAATATTTGACGCTGAAGATCTGATTTTGCTGTACGAAAATGTCTGCGTCTAGGCTTTTCAAACTAAGTATTAAATAAACTAAAGGCTTTATACAGATAGTAATTTTTTACATACAAAGAATGTTTTATGCAAATGTTAAGGTTAACGACATGCAGACAATTTCATGTAACATATCTCAAAGTAAGTGAAGAAATCGTGCTGCATAAAAACAAAAATGAGAAAGTTTCTTGATTTTGATATAAATATCGAAAAATTGAGTAAGAATAGGCCTTACTTTCTAACTGCAAAAAAAAAAAAAATAAGTTTGAGCATTTTCATAATCGATTTTGATGTAAAGTCAATTTATTATATTTTGCAGCGAAGTTTCTACTGTAATATTAGAAAAGAAATGTTATTTAGATAAGTCTTAAGTAATTTTACTTTCACTAAAAATAGTAGTATGATAATTTTTGATGCATTCTTTTATTACGTTAACAAAGAGGTCAATTTTCTTGCTATTAAAGCAATAAGTAAGGTAATGCTTTTTTCTCGTATAAAGAGTTGCTAAAATCGTAATGTTAATGATTAGAAATATAATACTTAAGACCAGGCAAATTTTTGCCTTATTTTATTATTATTATTATTATTATTAATACTAAACTCTAAAACCAAAAAACTCGATGCACCAAGAAGGAGTTTTCCGATTGAGAATGCGTAGATTTTTTGTTATAGAGTGTCTTTAGCAGCATAATCTCATCGGCCGAAGATCGGCCATTCATCGAAACCCGATGATCGGATTCGATGAGTTCTCATCGCGAATTGCTCCAATATGTCTCATAGGCCAAACAGAATCCGAGCAGTAAAATCCGACAAGTTTTGCTCGAAATACAATGAGATTTGGAGCAATTTACGAGCAGTGCAGTCCCGTGCCGATGAATTTAGAATCCATTTTGGGTGCTCGGCTTATTTTCATCGGGAAAGAGGATCGGAAGGATATCGCTTTCCGATGAAAAGTAGCTCATCGAAAACCGTGCTCGGATACTGATCGGAACGATGTCATCGTGCATTACGGGATCAGTTTGCGAGGAGTTCGATGTTCGGCCGAGCAAAATCCGATGAGTTGATGCTACTTGGGGAGTAGTCCGATTGAGAGTTATAGAGTGTATTACTATTACTATTATTATTACTATTACTATTATTATTATTATTATTATTATTATTGTTGTTGTTGTTGTTGTAGTTGTTGTTATTATATCACTATTATTATTTTTTATTATGATTATTATTATTATTATTATTAATACTATTACTATTATTATTATCATTATTGTTATTTTAATTTTCCGCAATAAATACGTTGTATAATAACCATTAAAGAGCTCTGCATGATTTAATTTATTTCTTGTGCTCCATGGGAGTTTTCAAAAGAAAAAAGTGCGACTTAACTCACAATTTTACTATAAATGTAATTGTGGCAATACTCGTTTTTAAGCAAGATATCTTTCATCTCTCCTTATATCTGTACAATCTTTTTGTGCTTAATATTTTCCGACACATAAAACCATTCATGTGCAGTATTTTTTTTTTCTTTCACGCACACTTACAAACATGTTATTATTTTGGCGACTAAGAATTAAATGACGATAAATCTTTTTGTCAGAGAGATAAAGAACAGTCAAGTGTATCTACCGTACAGAGGGCAGAAAATCAACACAATTTAATGATCTTAGTAATTTGACGAAAATAACGTCCGATATTTTCTTTCATTAAACGGAAGATTGATGGACTTTTTTTTCGCCAACGATTCCTCTTTCGCTTGTCAAAACTGTTAAAATTATTTACGAGCACTGAGCGAAATGATTTGTTACAGAACATCCTTTTAATCTGTTTTACGAAGTGAAAACAATTATTATCGTTGTTTATTTTTTATCAGATATTTCAGGAGATTAATACGCTTAAGACAAAATCCGGTGGATAAACGAAGAATGACCTTCTGACAAAGAGAAGGATGAGTTGGAAAGTTGAATTTGAGAAGGGAATTCATACGGCTGTAGTATCAACTAAGATTCACCAATATGGGAGTAAGCGTACTGGCTAGCTGAGTGCAAAAAAAAAACGAAAACAAACTTTTCAGTATGTTTACTGTTGAAAATTTCACTACCTTTAGCAACTGCCCATACACCTTCTGCTCCGTCCTTGCATGGTGGGCATTGTTTTTCTAGCATCAAATGCCGTATCCCCACTGTATAACGCTCCTCGTTATATCGCTCATTTGGATATTTCGATTTCATACATTTCAAGAACTTTCGTTCCACGGTAAAATTTCTCTCTCTCTCTCTTTCTCTCTCTCTGTTTTCTTTCTTTTTTTTTTAATATGAATTAACAAACCTAGAATTTTTCCATTCATCTGAATTCATTGAAAATACAGTTGAAAACTTTCGATTCGGCTAATTTAAAACTTATTAAATTTATTTATTAGAAATTGTATATTTTTGTTATTATTTACCATGTTTTGTAAATTTATTTATTTTCAATAAAGTCACATTGAAAATTGTTTGTTCGGGTTTTCTTTTGCCGCACTCTGTAGTTAATTGTTGTATAAAGCCATGACCCTGATGGCCCAAGATACCACGGTAAAACTTGGTTCGGTTTGACAATTTGGTTGGTGATAGTCCTAAAAGAATACCATGTCCGCTTTAGACATTTAGCAGAGTCTGGCAATATATACAGTAACATAGTAGACAGAAAGTTACCCCCCTTAATCCAGAGCTATGGCAGAACTTCATGCAACATACTGATATCCCGGTTATGATATCTAGAGACTTCATTTTCGTCTTTTTTATGAACTCATCAGTCTCAAAAAGTCAGTAACTTGGCTGGAGGCAGATGTCCAGTCATTCATCCTCCAAGAATAAAGGTGAAGCAGAATTGCAAGCAACATACTGTTACAAATCTTGTAAATAGTTGTTGTTTTTCCTGCCTTGCACCATTGTCACTAGTTTTGGTTTTATCTGGCGACATATTGAAAAAGTATTTGAAGATATCACTTTTATCACTTGTATACCGGCCCTGTAACGTTTTGTAGTTTTTACACTTGCCCTACATTTAATAAGCATGAAGGCATTTTCGCACTGAGTTGTAATACCGTGGGTTTTTCCTTTTATCACTAGAATTTTCTTGAATGGATTATTTAAGTTTGTGAATGAATCGGATTTTGCTAGAATGTTGTAGAAATTTCCTTCCGAGTATAAATAGCTGTCCAACAGCCTTGAACACGGTGAGTGAGTTCTTTTCAGATTTGATGTCTGTGAGACTCGTTTTATTCGCTCGGGCGAATGGTTGTGTTGCTTTTGTAGTTTTCTTAATTACTGTTCACGTTAGATACGTGTTGCTGAGTTACTGTTGAGAGTACAGTGCACTGTTTGCTACCTAATTGCTGGATGTTTAGCAATTGTTTCCTGCTCCTATTGTAAATAAGTGTACATACTTGTAAATAAATTTATAGTTACTTCCTCATGATTGAAATGCTCATTTAAGAAAGTTGAAGGTGCTACGGACTCGTTACAATACTGACAGCCTGGTTATGATATTTTTCCAAACTGATGTGTCCATAACAAGGGTGAAACGGCAGTTTCTGGATGAACATAACTGGGCTGTCGGTAATTTGCGCGTAAACAGTAGTGTGTATTATTCAACCGCGACGAGATGGCCGGTGTCAATCAAATGAGAAAACGAGTCTATTCCTTAAAAGAAGTAGAGAAGGAAGAAACTCCAGTGTGCCATATTTGCAAGTTTAGCGACATTTTGGCGAAGTGATAAGTTTTATGAAATATTAAATAATTCTTCGAGCCTCACCTGCATTTGGCGAGGAAGTGAAAACAAGCCTTTGCTTTCTTTATTGCAACCCTTATGTTACCATTTTGTTTTTAAATTTAAATAAACAGTTGGAGGCGCTGGAGTCAATGGCCAATGGCTGCGGAAAGATATAAAACCAAGACCCACCTACTTTCTTGTATCCAGTGAGAAATCTTTCTCGATTGTGCAAAAATTAAAATAGTTTCCTCTTTAGCTAATTTTTCAAATTGGGAGACCAATTAAAGGTAAGCAAGGTGACGTATTCAAGCTTCATAACCAATGCCGCAATTGTGAACCCCATTCCTCAATTTTCATCTGCGTATCACCCCTTCCTAACAATGGACAATCCTGAAAAAAGAAGTCATAGGCCATCTCTGCGAAATTGAATAATATATTACTAGTTGTATTTCAAAAAGCATACGAAATTGAACCATGACTTCATTCGTACTATAGAATTACGATGTAAAAAGAGGAACATTTAACTGACACGAATCATTTGATAAAATTGGGGGTAATACGATCAAACATCCATTTCAAGCTGATAAAACCTAGGCACAAACCGTGAGGCACGATAAAGTTTTTAATAAGAGTTTCGGACCATCGAAAGATTTAGTGATATCACAGAAGAGAATATGTCAACTTATATTTATTTTTAAAATCAGGATCTGCTCGCAAAAAATGCTAGGGATCCTAAATATTGTTACCCAAAAGGAGCTTACCGTTGGCTGTGATACTGCTCAGTAACTTAACCCATTAATGCCTGACATTTTTTTTTCCAAAGATATTTTGTATACTGGTTACAAACGCTGTTTAATGGACAGGAAAAATAATAAAAAGAATATTATGTAAAAAATAATTGTTTTATTAAGGAAAGAAAAATCGTCCCTCAAAACTTATGATAGACCCCAGAGGGTACATACTTGTTTTACTCAATTTTTTTTCTGCCTACGATATACTATTTAAAAATACATTTTATAAGAAGAAATAAAAGCAGCAATTAACATAAACTGGGAAGCTGGGAATAACTTTGAAAACTTGGCTTTTTTTCTTGAGATTGTGAACGATGTCATTTTTGATAAAGATCATATTAAAACTGCTACAGAACACACTTTACAATGGTTATGTGCTGCAATCTGTTAATAATGAATTGAAAGAATACCAAGGTACTAATTGAACACTATAATTTGGTTGAAATGTTCATTTTGAGGAAATTCAGACCCTTTTTTGGACCGTCCTTTTAAAAGGGCGCTAGGCATTAATGAGTTAAATGGGGCAGCAGCGATTGTATAAGTTGTCTTTCCTTAATGCAGTATATATTCTTATAGCATGTAAATAATTGATAAACATCGGCTGAAGTAACTATCTGATAAACGTTCAATCATTTTCTCTGTAGAGTAAAATATAAGATTGAAATAAAATTAATCAATTTTAAATCAAAGCAGTTGGAACACAATGTGTGTTACAGTTGAATTTCAGGCCATTTTTTCGAAAATTCAATTGGTGTAAAAAGTAAGAAAACATCATCTCTAAATCCTGTTTTTTTTTTTTTTTTTTTTTAAATAAGCTAAGAATAAATTTTATTTTTATTTTTAAGTTTATTTCATCAATTAGAAATGAATTTCATTTCATAAAAAATATTTTTTTTTCAATATCTGCTTCGTCTATTAATGTTGCAATAAAAAGGGAACGTATTTTCATTACATCGTAGTTTTATCATACACTTTCTGCGTTTTGTTTTTTTTTTTTTAAATAAGCTAAGAATAAATTTTTATTTTTATTTTTAAGTTTATTTCATCAATTAGAAATGAATTTCATTTCATAATTTTTTTTTTTTTTTCAATATCTGCTTCGTCTATTAATGTTGCAATAAAAAGGGAACGTATTTTCATTACATCGTAGTTTTATCATACATTTTCTGCGTTTTTTTTTTTTTTTTGCTGAATAAACAAAGAGACATTTTTGTATAGCAGTCATATATCTATATAAATAGAACAGAGTATGTATGTGTGTATTTATGCTCCCTATACAAATTAACAGTTTAGGTCGGATCTGGACCAAATTTGTCAGGGACTTGTTCACCAGGGAAGAGTCGTAAGGGGTTTTTCGAAAGCCGAAAAAGTACAAAACCGTTCGAATTTCTATTTGAGGACTCAAAAGTGGCTTAAAACTGCTCTTCCTACTCGAAATCATTATTAGATTTTCTCGATATTGGTCTCATTGGAAAGCTTGTGAAAAATACGTTTTAAGGAGATTTTCTTCCAAAGGTTTCGAAAACTCCTTAACGCTAACTTTACCCAGAAAAAGATATAGGCATTTTTTAATTAGGAAAATGTCCATTTCAAGTTGGATTTATTAATATCGTCTGCACTAGTGTGAAAAAAAATTAAACAGCATGAAAGAAATTATTGATGAGAAAAAAGTGTTGCTATTTTTTTGCAAAATATTGAATTTTATCTAATCGGGACTTTTAGACACACGCGTCACTTGACAAAACTTTTATTCTCAATATAATTCCCGTGCAGATCCGGGCCACGCAGCTAGTAAGGAAATAGATGTGATTTAATAGACTGTGCTATGGTTTTCCAAATGAAAAGGTGCAGAAGCGAATACCCGCGTCCATGAGAAAAAAAAGCCTTTAACCCTTTTTAGCTCGAAAAACATACTAGAATTAACTAAAGGGTCATTCCATAGAAATGTCAACTTTGGCCGAAGAAAAAAAAATAACGAAGTGAAAAAAGTATGAAAAGATAAATAAATAAATAAAAATGATACAATGTAAGAAATTAAATAAAATGGAAAAAGTATTGTAATTATCACTGAGATTAGTCATAATAAATAGTTTGTAGTGTGTTTACTGCTTGTTATTCGATGGTTACGTTAGTCCCTGTTACGTTAGTCACACTCCATCTTGAGTAAAAGTGACACTTTTAAGACTAAAAAAAAAATAAGATTTAATAAATGTGTTTTATGTTTTTAAAAGCCAAATTTACACATTTTTCAAATATATCATTCAATTTTTAACACTTGCTTAAGTAGAGAAATTTTTGCCTCACAACATGAGCATTACTTTACAGGGTTGCAAAAATGTTACGTTAGTCACGCTGCTATTATGGTGGAAAAAATATCTACTGTCAGTAATTTTGTTTTAAATTCTTAGCAGAAATGATAGGGGAAGACCGCCTTTATTGGACCACTGCTTAAATTGAATCTCGGGCTTAAAATCTAGTACAGAGATCTATGCTACACTTAAGCGGTAGAAATATAAAGTTTTAGGAATGAAATCAATGTGTATGAAGTTTCACCAGTCTTCGAACTGCGTAGCGTAAGTTACGGCATGATTTATGCTGAAAACGTGTATGATCTTATTTCGTGGACTTGTATCTAGTAAGATAGTACTAAAGCTTGTAAACTAAGGTAAACTGCTGTTATACCATGATGATCTGTGTTTAATAAGGATTACATCTATGTATTAACATGCGCGATTGTGATTATTTTTGACAGAGCAATAAGCTGAAGAATGAAAAATGGCGTATTTTCCTTTATTGGACCGAAAAAAATTTCCTATATTGGACCGGTGGTCCAATTTAAGAATATGATTTTAAACAAGACTTTTTATTAATCTTAACGTAAAATAAGTGACTCATCTGATTTAATAGCGTAGTTAAAAATATTTTTAACATACTTTAACATCTATTAACGATATTCATTTAAACTTTTTCATCAAGAACATTTTCTAGAAGCTGCAACTTCTTAAAATGTATGTTGTTTTTTCTCTTCATCCATTAAGCTGCCGTTTCAGAAACATACTTATTAACTGAAATAAAATTTGTGCTGGTTTACCGAGAGAAAAATATGAAATTCTTTGATATGTTCGAAAAGATTTTAAAAAGAAACAATTTATATGCTACTAAAATGTTCAATGTAGATGAAGCTGGTCTTTTCACTGTCCAAGAGCCCCAAAATATATTGACGTATAAAGGTAAACACCAGGTTGGAGCAGTAATGAGTGGTAAACGTGGTAGAAACACTCCGGCTATTTGCTGCATAAGTACAACAGAATTGCTGGCCTCTCCCCCCCCCCTTCCCATGTTTATTTTCAAACGATTACATTCCATGTATGATATTATCATAGAAATATTCCCTGGTGTGCAATATGCTCTTTCAAAAAAAGGTCGGATCATAAACGATAATCCACACACTGGTACAGCATTTCATTAAAACCGTTAGGCCAAGCAATGTAAAAAGATTGTCTTTCTATTAATGAATAGGCACAGCACTTACATAAAGAACATTGATCAATAAACTTTCTAAAGAGAGCGATATAATAATGCTTTCTCTTTAAGCACACCATGCACGTAGATGTGGTCTTTATTCAGTCTCTGTCTAGATATTTTAATCGAGCATGTCATACATGGATGCGAGAACATCCAATGAGATCCATTACCCAATATCGCATCGGAGAACTGTTTGATAGCTCTTATGGTCAAACCACAATCAAAGCCATGGAAAATGCAGTGAGGTGATTCTAAAGAACAGAAGTTTGGCCTGTTAATTGACATGTGTTTAATGACATTGACTTGACTGGAGCAGAGTTAGAGGTAAGTAGTCCAGATAAAACAACCTTAAGTGAACAGGCTACATGTTCGTTGTAAGTTGTGCACCATGTAGAACAACCAGCTACGACTTCAATTAGTACATGTTCAGCAGAATCAGAGGATTAAAACATGATTTTCAACTCTAACTATGATTTTGTAAAACCTGCTCACATATCACCTTTGCCTAAAAAAATGGAACCAAAAGGAATTCTATCTCAGCAATCATTCTAACGCCGTATGAAAGAAGCATAGAACAGAAAAAGTCACACAAGAAGAAGCAAGAAACTGTACAAAACTATTGTTATTGCAATATTTGCCATAGAGATGAAGTGGAAACATGATTAAGTGCATGAAATGCCATCGGTGAGTTTATCAACACTGCCTAAGAGAGGCCGAAGCAAAAGAAGTTCTATTGCAAATCCTGGTAAAAAGCTGCGTAGTTCAAATTTAAATTATTCTATCATTTCCTGGTACGGTTCAATTTAGGAAGCGCATGGTTCAATATAGGCGCATATATTCCTAAATTGGACTTTTACAACTTTTTATAAAATATTTTTTTAAAAAATAACTTTCATATTTTCAGAAAATATAAACTCCTAGGGCGGTTACTGATTAAATTTAGCTTACGATGCCCGATTTTGTATTTTTGTTTTGCTTCACATTGAGCGACACAGGCCTCCTGTTCTTAGGGGGTCCAATATAGGCGGTCTTCCCCTACATAGAGACCATGTACATTGTAAATCCACCAGCATAACTAAAAATATTTTTTATCCTTTAAGTTACAATTAAAAACAGTTGCAAAATCAGCTCTGAATGTTACGTTAATCACGATGGAATGACCCTAAACTATATTTTTTAATCCATATATCTAAAACTATAATCCAATAATAACTTTCAAATGTAGAAAATACCTTCGACAATTACAAATTTACATATCAATGCATTGATAGACTTTCGCGGATGCTTTTAACGACAATTTCATTTCCTTAATTGCTAACCTCATTAAACTACTCAACAGTTTAAATTGCGATACATTTTTAAAGAACTTTATTTCGTTACAGCTTCCTATTTTAGAAACAAAGTAAGAACAAGAAATAGAAAATTACGAGTTTTCAACGCAACGTAGCATGTGCTTCAATCATCTCCCCCTTCTCTATCCTTCAACGGAGTCATCATTCATCTTCGCCATTTTTTTCTTAAACTTAAACATCATTCCGAAGAGCATCTGGCAAAATAATAAATGGATTAACTTTTCAAAGTTGAGATAAATTGCTTCGACATCCATATTGCCGGTTGAATGCCCGAAAAAAGAATTTCATCCAACAATAACGTTACTCTACACATCATTGAGTACATCATAACTTCCTTCTAATTAGAAAGTAAACTGGGAATTATTTTCTAATTTATCTCTCGAGTGTTTATCATGTACGTAAGAGCTCATTATCTGGGAAATCTTTTAAAATAGGCTGTTGAATGTATCACATTTTGATAACACTTATGGTTCAAGTTTTATTGTAATAATATGATAACTCTTTCCTTTATTTTGTTAATAAATAACAATGAATGCGGAATACAGGTAACTCCCAAATAACAGGAATTAATGGCTTCAAGGGTCTTTAAAAGCGAATTGTTTGGTGACAACAAAACACAATATTTCGTTTCAAGTAAAAATGAAAGGAAACTGTTTCAATTCTGTCTTCGATTCTCTATTTTGTTTAATCAAGAAAGATATTTGTAAATAATTTTACGTCAAATAATATTGGTAGTTTATTCTTTTTCAAAAACAGTAAATAGTACTCGGAAGGTGGGTAATTCAAAGCCCCGTAATTTTTTAAGAATGTATAATCTTTAATGAATTGACTACGTGAAACAAAAATGTAAAGCCCCAAAAATTAAGTGCGTGAAAGTTTTCATCACGGATTGTATGTGTAATGAAGTTTACTACATTGAAACAAAAAAAAGTCTTTTTTTATAATTGGAAACGGTGCTTGGAAAATTCATCGGAGACTTAAATTAGCAGTTTTCCTGATATTCATTCTTATACACATTCACTGTAATAGACGTATTGCGCAATGCACACTATAATGAACTTTATGAAGAACATGGAACTCTAACCATATACAATGTAATTAAATTTTGAAAAATTCCAGATAAAACATTTAAGAGGTTACTGTACCTTTTTAACAATTTTCTTTAATTTACGTGAAAATGCATAATTATTTTAAACCTTTGTTTCTGCACTTATTTAACAATCAATAATTTATTTTCAAACATTAAAAATATTGCTCACTTTTTTAGAAAATTTGAAAAATGTAAGAAAATTTCAATTTTTAAAAAACTCTAAGGCTCTTTTGCTTTCGCACTTATTTCAAAATTTCCTTTTGCTAAATAATAACAAGAATTACCTCTAAAAATCTGTGCATTCATTTTTTTATATATTGATTTGAAAATATTTTGTGACCTATTATGCAAAAAAATTATTAGAAAATTTTGTTTTTAAAGGTTTAACAAGCTCTAAAAATTTTAGTAATTTATAAAATTCTCATTCAATGCACAGTTTTGTTAAATATAATATCTCGAGTGCAAAAAATATTGCTTTAAAGTTGTATCTTTAATCGAAAAAATTCCTTAGCGTTTCCAGTAACATGGAAACACTGAAAACTGATCATCGAGAAAAAGCGCTTTAAAGTTTTGCTTTTCCATTAGAACACATAGCGCGCATGCCCTAAAGTCACACATAACTTTTTTAATAATTGAGCTAAAGCAATGCTATTTTTTCCGAGTGTTAAAAAATAACTTTTACTTTTGAAATAAGCAATAAAAAATTTTTTGGTCATTGGTCATTTTCGAGGTACTGTAACCCCTTAAATATGATTTTTTTAACATAGTAAAGGACTTATATTATGAGTTATGTCTATTACTGAAAAAAAAGCAATTCAATAATGTTTCTGGAAATTTTCAAAATGTTGCGTTATACAAAAGAAGGAACCATGTTTTCCAAAAAAATCATGCCACTGAAAACGGGGTCCAATATATTTGAAGCCCTTGTCGCGTGTTTCGTGCAGCAGCAGATACGTCTATACTGCAGAAAATAAACTGTTGTTTTAACAGTATAATACTGACAAAAGAGGTTCCAGTTTAAAACTGTAGGATTCACAGAAATAAACTGTAAAACTAGCAATTTAAAGTTTATTGCTGTAAAATTACTCTAAAATTAGCTGTATTATACTGTTAAAAAAACATTTATTTTTTGCGGTGCATTAATTAACCGTGGAATTGGCCATTTACTTCTCCCCAAGCTGTCATTAAGAATCTACTTATATTAAAAACTGTGTATCTTTCTAACTATCTTTCTTTCTAACTATCTTTCTATCTTTCTTTCTATCTTTATTTCTATCGATGTAACGCTTCTTTCTTCTGAACGCCAATGAACTGGAAGTCGAATCAAGTACCGATATATAGGTAATTTTTCAGGCTTCATTAGTTTCAATTTATATAATTATAAGATTTTAATTAGCGAAGATATCAATTAATAAGTAGTCAAATTTAAAGCGGTTAAGCCTAATAAATGATTAAATATGAAATCCATTGTTGAAACGTGGTTGCTATGAAACAGTGATAACAATGACAATGAGAATTTTGAATGAAGGCTTAACTAAATCAAACACGAAACTCATAAGCGGGCTACTTATGTAGTATTTTTATCGCTAGCTACTTGTAATATTTTGAAACATTCATTTGTTGAAAAGCCTGAGTATCTATCTCTGCTTTTTTCCTTTGAGCGAGCTGAACTTACTGAAACTTTCCTCACCATCTTGAAGGCGCGAAGCATCTCAATAATTCGAATGATTTTTTTATATAGGAAAAAAGTAAAGGCGTGAAGCGCCTGTTAGCGAGCCGCCTTGGCGGGGAGTAGTTTCTTGAAATTTTCCTCACTA
Organism: Uloborus plumipes; assembly: GCA_038373865.1. NCBI lineage: Eukaryota > Metazoa > Arthropoda > Arachnida > Araneae > Uloboridae > Uloborus > Uloborus plumipes. The sequence goes on from JAXGGA010006601.1 coordinate 54,127, forward strand.
CTTTCAAGGCACGAAGTGCCCGTGCAACGCCGGGCCACGTGCGCGGTATGTCTTGAAATCGAATGAACATTAAATTATATCAAATAATATAACTTCAGAATGAGGTAAAAGTTAGAGAGGGGGAACGTTATGCATCAACATGCCGCAGGAAGCTAATCTAGCTGCCCTGGCAGCTAGTTATTAGCATTGAAAATAGTGTGTTTCGAATCCGAAATCTAATATATCGTTAAACGAGCAATTCTTGTATATATTTATATATATATATATATATATATATATATATATTTTGGATCTCCAAAACGTCTCTAACGATTTTGATAACATTTTGTATTTAGACGAAGTTTTGGTTTCTGAGTTCATCTACATCGGCGTTTCTTCCGTAAAAACGCGCGTTTTCACAAAAAAAAACCCGGTTTTTTGTGCCTTCATTAAGAATTTGAGAAGCTTGCTTTTGCCATTTTCTTTATGATTACTATTTTTGTTACTGTTTCATAGCAACCATGTATTATTATAACAATGGATTTAATATTTATTCACATCAGCGTAAATTTAAATTTTTATGGTATTTGGCCAACGAGTTTTGACAACGTTAGAATTGTTATTGTTTTTGAAATTTTAAAGAGATTGATCAAATTAGAGCCGCCATATAAACGGGCCGAAGCATCAAGCTTGAGTTGAATCACTTTGGATCCATTCATTAACTTTTACTTTCAATTTTTCATGATTGCCGAGCTAGGGTTGCCAGAGTAAAGTTTCCGGCGTTGCCAAGCTTTGCCAAATGCACGTGCCGCTAATCATTGTTCATGATAAAAATTTCCAAAACGCGATACTTGCCAGAAAAAACAACCATTCATCAACCGGCTGAAAAAACATCACACGCGCTGGATCCAAAGTGGTGAAACTTTATCTTGATGCTTCGGCTCGTCTATATAGGGGCCTTGGATCAAATTAAAGTAATTGTGGTGTGATTTTATGTTGCGCATTGTTTAAATAAGGTTGTGATGATGATGTCTTGTCCAAATAAGGTTGTGTTTTTTTAAATAAATTAGGGCTATTTTAAATGCATAATTGCAACCAAGGGCATAAAAATGCTTTTCAAGTTTCTCCAAATAAGTACTTCGAACTTTTAAAAAAACACGATTTTAAAAACATCTTTTTTTTTCACCGAGCTGGGCTCGATCGCCAGATACTTTTACTTTATGCTGTAATTTATGTTTATAAAATATGTTGCATTGTGGTAGGATTCGGTTTCTGGTCCTTAAAAAAAATTAAAAATTCCCTTATATTAATAAATTATATGTTTTAATGTTTTGTCACTGAAAAGTAGTGCCATTTTTAAAATTCAGTATAAATGTCTTTAAAGTCAAAATACTATTAATTCTTGAATCTGTTTTTTCGTTAATTCATTCATCAAAGTGTTGATGATTTATACTACGTGTAAAAGCTTCACTTTGTGGGATTCCATTATCGACAATTGAAAATTATAGCATCTAAGAATAAAATTTACCAATTTTAGGATATTAAAGTTAATGTTCTGTGTTTAAATTTATTTCTATTGTACAGGACATAAAATTTTATTTTAATAGCAGTTATAAAATAACTGTATTAATAGATTTGGTTCTGAATACAGTAAAACGTTCTGAATTTTCCCCTTGAACTACTCTGTTTCTTACCCTCTTACATTTATTCATTCCTACAAGAATACATTCTAATTTATTTGGCTATAAATGTAATAAATCGTAAAATATGCATTGCCTTCTTTAATATTAATCCTTTCCGCAGAAACTTTCGTGGAATTTCGAATGAAAGATTACTGACATGATTTGCTTATTGAAATCAACAGTACGCATGCATCGCATAATCCAATTTTAAATGTACATATGTATTTCAATGGATTATCTGGCATCCCTAAAATGTAATTCAATATTTCTTCAAACATACGCTTCGGATAAGCTGCCCCAAAACTTAGTTGTCAATGTTTTAATAAAGGGAAGCAATTCGAACAATATTGAATGAAACAATATTCAATATGAAGTAAAGTCCTGATTATCCTTGGGCGTCTCATACTTTTGTTTCTTTCACAGAAAAAGGATTGGGCTTTAGTGGTCGTTTTAGCTTTTATAGATGTTTTTTACATTCAATGTTAGAAATTTTAACTGTAATTTAAATGTATGCGTTGTGTTGTTGACTTTTTTAGCTATTGCATGCACTAATATCGTTTCAACCTATTTTTCTGATTATCCGCGGAGTTCGCATAACTGCGATAACTGTGCCACCCTATTTCGCGAATAATTAGGAATCTCTACTAATAATAAAGCTGAAGGTTTGTCTGTCTTTCTTTCTTTCTGTCTGTCTGTTACGCGCGTAGCGCCAAAACCGTTCGGTCGATTTTCATGAAATTTGGTACAAAATTAGTTTGTAACATGGGGTTATGCACTACGAAGCGTTTTTTCGAAAATTCTATTTCGTTCTTTTTCTATTCTAATTCTTAGCGAATATTCGATAAAATAGGGAAGAAATATTTCATACACATTTTCAAGTCTTATGTCATTCGAAAACTTGAAATTTTCTGCTAAAAATGATGTCAGTTTGAAGTTTCTACGAGCATTAGAAGAGCTGTAATAATTGTTTTTAGAATCCCGGAAATTCAAGGCTTACCTTTAGCAAAGCAAGCCAAACGATTCTAAAATGGTTAAGCTCGAGAATAAAATTTGTTTTGAAAATAAAGATGAAATGAAATATTTTATCAACGGAAATCAACATTTCATGATGTTACCATGGTTACGTTTTTATTTCGTTTATTTGTTTCGTTCTTTTTCCCTTAATAATTTAAAAATGTATTTGATTTTGTAGCAATCCAAACTCCAAGCCTTATTAAAATTAGTCAAATGAAATATCCTGTGAATCAAATGAGATGAATTAAAATTATACCAATTATAATAATTAATATATTATTATTTATTATAATTGGATCCGGGCTGTTCATATAGAAATTTTTCTTTCGACACAGGTAGTACGACAGTTTAACCACAGATTTCTTCCATTGAAAAGAGAAGGTATAAACTGTCGTACCAGGCGTATGAAACCTTGAAAAAATCCCCGGCTCCAAAGGATTCGAGTGAAAATGTCAACCCCGTGCTCTAAAGAAAAAATACTTAATGTACAACATGTACCGCCCGGTTCCTAAAAGTTAAGGTATCTACTAAGAAATTTACACGTAAAAGGAAGTAGTGTGGGGTCCATACCAAATTTTTATATCATTCTTTGTAGGAATTATAGTTGAATTACAACTAAAATAGAATTTTTTTTCTGATATATCAACTTTTTACAAATGAATTTTTAAGTTTATACCACGGGCAAAGCCGTGCGGGTACCGCTAGTTTACTGGATTAAATAATATTTATATACTAATTATAAGCAGTTTTCATTATTAGATATTAAAATTCAGTTAATCAAGGGCTGGCAGTCAATGCTGGTGAAAATTTCAACTCTCTCTCAATCTGAAATTTCCAGTTATCAACAAAGAAACAACCAAGTAGAAGACTAAAATCACTCCTCCGGAGTCCTTGATTTTACATCATATATGAAAAATAAACTTCAGAGCCTAATTCAATAACTTAAACCTTGTGTGCTACTAGGTGTGAGAGGTCCTGGAGCACAATACTGCTCCATTTTTTACCTGACCGCAACTTAGTTCACTTGCATCCTCGTCTTTGCCAAACGGAAAAAGTTTACTTCCCCGAGAATAACAGCAGAAGAGAAACATTACTTAAAATTTGTTACTACTTGGTTTATCAGATTAGTTACTGCTTTTTTGATTTTCAAGATTCTTCATTCAAAAGGGTACTTTCCTAAACATTACTAACATTTTTTTTTATTGATTTAGCTTCATATGGTTTCAAACTTCATTTTCTAATTTCATTCATAAAAATGTTTCGAGAATTTATTCGGTTGTTCTGGAACTTTTCTTTTTTTTTTACAAATAAAATATATTGCTTTGAATTAAATCTGTTTTGACATAAAAATATAAGACATTGTTAACTTAGATTTATTTTCAACGAGACAAAATACATTAGCATTTTTTTTTTCATACCATATTTATCAATGCAATAAAAAATTTACTTTGCCACTTATAAAATGATTTTAAACTCGTTTTAACTTTAAGTTATTTCCAGTAACTTTATTAGCTATATGAAGCTACACAACGCAAAGCGGTTCAAGTGTTACAAATGCAGCTTACGCATTTGATATTTATTTTATTTATTTTCATTGATTTTCTTTTAAAGGCACCTTGAAAAGAAACATAAAATCAATTTTGTCGGCATTTCAGAACAAAAAGAAAAAACACCATGATTTTATTAGGATAAACAAACACTGTTTCTCCGAAGTTCAAAGACAATAACAGTTTTTTCTTAGAAAATAAATGTTCAAAAGGGTTTTTTTTTTTCTATATTATATAGAATATCAATTGCAAAATTGTATCTTTCTCCTTGGAGACAAAAAAAAGCAGTTTATATGATAATTTTTACTGCCCCTCAGATCTCAGAACGGTTGAATGGGAACTTCAAATAAATAAAGGAAGAAATTGTATATAAACAATTGAAGCAATATATGTGGTTGTATGCGCATTAAATTTACAAGCATGAAGTTTTAAACGATTTTTTGTCTGTTTTTCTTCTCTCTCTTTCTTCTTCTTTTTTACTTCCTTTTACGTAGTAAAAGAAGTATTGTAATCGCGAAAAAAAATCACTCAAATTTGGGCTGAAATTTGGATTTTTCTCATCCCCGAATTAATGTTGAGTCGTTTTTTCGACCTGTCAGCACGTGCATATGTACCTACCAACATATGAACAGCCGAAAAATCCTTTTCAACCACCCCCGAGTTAGTTACGATGAGTTTTCTCGTGACGTCCGTATGTACGTATGTATGTGCGTATGTATGTGTGTCGCATAACTCAAAAACTATATGCCATAGAGGCTTCTGGTTTGGTACGTAGGCTCTGAGGGGTGTCTAGTTGTGAACCTCCTCTAGTGGTTGCATACGAATATCTCCAAGGGGGTGTTTTACAATTTTTTTGGGGGGTAAATCAATGTTAATTTCAATGTCGACTTAAGTGCTATGAATTGGCGCAAGCACTTGGCGATATGTCACCAAGCTTTTGGTCTTCAAGTGCTTGACGCCAACTTGGCGACATCTTGCCAAATTGGTGACAAATTTGGTGAAAAAAATATTTTTTGAATTTGTGTTCAATTTGGCGCTATTGGCGATAATTTGCGAAAAATCCACTGAATGATGTTAGAGTCGGCGATATTTAGAAAATTAATCATTGTAAAATATTTTTTTGCATTGTTTCGTGGCAAGCTAGGGGTGTTATCTTGCTCACTCCAAGTACTATTTTAGCACTTAAGGCATCTATCTACTAAGAAATTTACACGTAAAAGGAAGTAGTGTAGGGTCCATACCAGATTTTTTTTTCCTATTATAAGAAATAGCATTGCATGAATGTCTTGTTGCATTTCTCAACTTATTATAAAATCGAACCAAAATACAAAATAAAATCATACAAAGGTATTCACTAAACTTTCATGCAGTATCTTTACACATACATTCTTTAAGTATGAGAATTTTACAACTCATTGAAAAATCGAAATATTATATGAAGTCATTAAAAGGTAGGTAATAAATACTGAAGCAATTAACCGTGCTTAAATATGAAGCCTAAATAACCAATACAATCTCTTAAGGGTTGAAGAAAAGAAAAAATTGACAAGATTTTTTTTTTTTTTTTTTTTTGGCTTTTAAAAGTAGTTTTTTTTTTTATTCCTTTATTTTAAGTAAATTTTTCCAATTGACTTCACTATTACAATATAATACTTACCAGGAAAGTACGCGATCATGGAATAATGAATTTTTTTTTAATGAGTACCAATCGAAAGAGCATTATAAAACATGTTTCTGGATGCACGCGTTTTTGCCCTCGCGCCCCCGTTATCGAAATATAAGGTCCTAAAGTCAGGTGATTTTTCTTGAAAAATCGCCAATTTTAGCGAGTTATAATGAAACTGGAAGCTGCGGTGCGATTACACTATTTGCATTCAACGGGAAACTTGATTCCCATTTTTGGTCATCTGCAAAGCTTTTGAAAGACGATTTTACAATAATGTTTTACTTTACCTGTGCGAGTTAAAGCAAAAAACTACTATCAAGCCTATCACATGGAAAGCAGAGAGTTTTTTAAAGAGGAAAAACAATTTTATACAACACATCAAAATTAAATTTTATCGTACTATTTGCGATTAAAGCAGGTCCCTTGTTTAAGGGGAGTCCCCTTCTTAAGGGGACCTTGTCAACAGGTGACAACTGAACGTCCTGTTTTTTTTAATTATTTTTTTTAAGTGTTCGTACAATTCTGTAGTATGGGGGGGGGGTATATTCAGGGTTTTTAATTGTAAAAATTGCAAATATAAATTTTTTCAAACCACTTTTCTTTTGGTGGGTCCCCTATAACTCAAAGTGAGTTCTCCTAAACATTTTTGTCAATTGCATCACTGGGTATGTAAGAATGGTCTTTCAAAAAAAAATGCTCAAAATTTAATGAAAATGTGTTCAAATAAAAAAATCAAACAGGAATGAGGTGTTTTCTCTGAGATATTTCGAAAAAAAAAATGTTCGCTCGAATCGAACTTGTTCCTTCATAAGTTATAAGTGAGGACAGGGGAAAAAATCGGAAATTCGAAATTGAATGAAATATTATTCAAATCAAAGAGTCGAATATGGGAGTGTATTGTCCTCACTGAGATTTTTCGATAAAAAAAAAACGAATCGGACTATGCACTCTAAAGTTATTGGGGGGTGGGCAGAAAAACTGACCAATAGACAGACTGACAGGTACACAGTTTCCGCAGCTCAAAACCCAACTTTCCTATTTTAAATTTTTCTGTGTATTTAATTATTTTTATTAAGTTGTGCTTTTTCGACTCGATTGTTTTGAGCGTTTTTTTTTTCTGTGCATCAGGCCTTCTTTCATGATTTTTTTTCACCTATTTTCTACTTTTACAGAAAAGTAAGCTAAAACTTGTATTGATTTACAATTTTGTTAGTCTTTTCCTACCCGTTGAACATATAGCAGAACTAGTAAAGTTATTCTAGTGTTTTTAAACAGTACGAAATTAATATGCAATATGTTTTACATTTACGTTACAGAGACTTTTCGCTACAGTGACCAATTTGTTTGAACGTCAGGGGCTTTTACAATGAATGCCGACTCTATTAGTATATTTTAAGAATGGAAATAATTATTTCCCTCTACCATTGATGTAATTTCCGACGTGGATATAATTTTGCAGCTATTGATATTTACTAATTCGTTTTCGTTTAAAAATTATTTATTTTTTCTCGATTTCAATTTAAAAAAAAAATAAATGTTTTTGCTAAGATTTGGCAGATAGTAAAATTTCTTGTATGGGTTTTTTTTTCAATAAGAACTGATATCATAATCCATGACAATTTAATTTCTACCCCAAAGATTATTTCTTTCATTTTTTGTACATGAGCTCATATTAGCTGCTTTTCATACTTATTTAATTATCCCGAATTATTCGTTTAGAAACACGTGCAATATATTTTAACTTATAATAATTAATACATACAACTCAGTTCAGTAAAAAAACTTCAAATAACTAAAATTCTAAAATGTATTGTTATCAATCGTAAAAAGATAAAACTTTAACTTCTTTGTAAAGTTTTCGCTCCTCTGAATAAAGCTCTCTGCTTTCCACATCATAGTCTTGACCAGCATTCTTTATTTTAGCTCATACAAGTAAAGGGTTGACGTAAAACAACTCACTTTCTTTGCAAATGACCAAACATGGAAACGATGCGATGCTAAGCAAGCAGCGGAAGGGAGAATTTGGAACTAGCTTCAATTTCTTGCCAAGTCTTCAAATTTGGCTCATTTTCGGCCGACTTTAAGACCCCTCATCTCGAAAACGAGGGGACGAGGGCACTTGATCTTTGGGTCAAAGACATGTCTCAGTATGCTCTTTCGAATGGTACCAATTTTAACTTTTTTCATTATTACTTAAGTCGAGTACTTTCCTGGTTAGTGTTGCTTGGAGTTAAAAACTACTGCGAAGCAAACAGAAAATGTACTGTGAAAATCAGTGACGTTAAAGGAAAAAGAGTGTTTCATAGATTTTCTAAAAAGTGTCTCTATGAAGTGGGTCTTTTCAAAATTTGCTTACATTTGCTGTCCGGAGGTTAAAAAGACGATTGTGAAGCATAACTTATGTTTTAAATTCAATGCGAACAATTATTTTCTGCAAGAAATACCCACAGAAAATTCTATCACTCAAAAAATTATTGAAATTTATTTTTTTATTTTTATATAAATCTTTAAAAATGAGAAGCAAGGCAAAAACGCTTATCCATTTCCAATTTTCGCAAGTTCAACTATATTTTTATATACTTAATTGTTTAAAAATGTATATACAACAAATTATTTTTATATATTGACTATTAGTATATGATATTCATAATATATATTGACAATAGTAATTTTTTTTTCACTAAGAAATGTTTAAATATATTTTGTCCGGCAGTTATTGTCAAGTCCGTTACCCTAAGATTATTTTAGCTAAAAAAGGTATTTCTTGCAGTCAAAAGATGAGTCAAGAAGTATTGCTGTGGCGTTTCGCACAAGATTTCTTCCAGGTGCGTATTTTTATTCTTTGTCAAGTCTGTTACTAAAGATTTTAGTATTAATTTTTACTTTTTCTCAACTTTTACATCGAAATATTGTTTATTATACAACTCTAAGAAAATGCATATTGTTGTTCAATTTTTAAATTCGACAACCTAGCCATAATTTGACATTTTGGTTGAAATGTCAAGTCCGTTACTGGTCAAATCCATTACCAAATGTCAAGTCCGTTACCATACAGTTTTTGATCAATATTTTAACAATCGCAAACATCGTTTTTAACTTCAGGGACGCGAATAATTTCAAATGAAGCTGGTTCTAGGCGCTATGACATAGTTTAAAAGTGAGATTTCATGTTGATTTTGTATGGTAATGGACGACAATTTCCTTGCAACTTTAAGTTTAACAACAGCATTTGAATACTTAATTATGCACCTAAAATATGTGACAAAACATATGTTAATAATTCTGAAAGAAAATAGCAAGTTAAAAAAATTACTAAAAAATTCTGAAATGTGAGCATATGATGAAAATGACCCAAGTGTACTGTAACAGTTTCCAAAAAAAGAGGGACATGTGTCAAAATGGTGAAAAACAAAAGTTCTCACATGAGTTTCCAAAGCTATTCAAAAGTGTGTTGAACTAAATAAATGCCTTTATAAAGCACTGTCACATAAGTTTTGAAATCTGTTCCACAAAAAGTGTGACTCAAAGTAGTTCTGAAAGGAGGAACAATTGTTCGAATACAAAAAGAGTGCTCAAACGATGTTTTAACCCTTGTGGGTTCCTTGGGGTCATATGTGACCCCAATGCAATTTCTGTTTAATATATCTTGTTAATCAACCATTTGTTTTTAATATCATTTTGTGGCTTTTATTTTTCTTGTTTTCTATTCAAAATAATGCTATTATTGTGTTTTATTTTTCCCGAATTGCATTTTTTGCACACAAGACCCTTGAGGTCACTTCCCAGAATGCAAAAAAAAAAAAAGAGGACGTTGCAACTTTTGTCCAAAAGAACTGGACAGAAAATGCATCAAAAAATGTCATAAGTGTTTGAAATTCACTTGCAAATAATCATGTTTTTTCAGGTCTGTAACAGTTGTAAATAAATCTACAGTTATTGTAAGTTTGCTCTAAAATTTTAATTTTTAATGCATAAACTAAATTTTACTTTGATTGTGTCTTTTTATTTTTATTTTTTTAGCATTAAAAAGTGTGTGAACTTAAACAATGCATGTAACATTCAATAATCATAATAAATAAATTAAAGAAAGCATCGGGGTCGTTTATGACCCCAAGGGTTTTGAGTGTAACTGAAATGGGAGGGACCCACGAGGGTTAAGATGTGCAGTTAGGTAATGCAATTTAAAATGCCATTCTAATTTATTTTCAAATTATTTTAAAGAGCTTGATTTTTTTCTGTTACGAGAAAAACGATCTGGTTACAGCACATTCAAAAAAGCAAAGAATCAAACATTCCAAGCTATGATTTAGTTTCACTTTTCACAAAAGATTCAAAATAATGGAAAATAAAAAGAGGAAAAAATTTAATATCTTAGAAAAAAAAACAATGAAAATATTTTTGTTTGACTCTTAAAGCACGAACATTCGCAAACCGTTTCTCTTTTCTTTTTCTGCAGCAAGTTTTCTTTTACTCCAAAAATTTCTCCTACATATGTTTTATTGGTTTTCGATGACATTCATTTTTTATTTTTTTTTAATTCATACTTGCTCGAATTTCGTTTTCAAACCAAGACCATCTCTCCGCTATAGTTCAATTTAGTGCACCTCAATTTGTTGAGATTTCTTTCAGAAAATATTCAATCTCTGATTTCCATTTTGTTTCCAAGATTTAAAATATAGGTTTTTATTGAATTTTTACAACGTCTCCGAACACTTAGATCACAGTTATCTCCATTAGGATTACGCACATATTTTATTAAAGCAAACGCTCTCGGGAAAGTGTTTTTAAGTTGAGAGCGATATTTTTTTCTAAATGAATTAAACGTTTTTTTTAATGTATTATTGAGATAAAGTTAACTTCACTTTATCTTCTTTTTGATCTTTAAGAAAAAGAAATAGGTATTAAAACAATATTTAATCCTTAATATTTCAGACAAAAACCCTAATTCCACTTACCATGGCTTTGAAGAACACAAATCTGTTATCTTCTAAATATGTACTATTTTTTAGCCTACTTTCCCGTTAAAAATAAAATAAAGACGAAAAAAGTATTAAAGGAGCTTAATGCATCTAAAAAATATTGCCAAGTCCAAAAAATATCGCCAAGTTAAAAAAAATAAAAAGGTAAAATGAATGTCGAAAAATTAAAAATTTGAAAGTAGGGTATTGAGATGGGGAATTTGTGTGTCGGTCGGTCTGTCTGTCCCCCCTAATAACTTTTGAATGAACATTCCGATTTGGACAAACTTTTTTTGTTGAAAAGATCTAGGCGAGTAGAGCTCATTCCCATATTTGATTTTTCGATTTGAACAATTTTTGGTTCAACTTTGAAACGTTGAAACAACCCGTCCCGCGATTCTAACTTTTGAATGAACAGTCCGATTTGAACAAACTTTTTTTTGATCGAAAGATCTTATCAAGGATACTTCATTCCCGTATTTAAATTTTCAATTTGAACATTTTTTCGTTCAACATTGAACCGCTCAAGCCAGCTTTCCCCACCTAATAACTTTTGAGTGAACCGTCCGAATGGAATAAACTTTTTTTTTTTTGGTTGAAAGATCTCGGAGAGGCTTTCCCATACATTCCCATAATTCGCTTTTTGATTTGAACCATTTTTCGTTCAAAATTGAACCGTTCAGAAAAAAAAATTAACATTAGCGCCTACGGGGAATTTAAGTTGAATGTTGATCCTGAACTTAAAGTCGAATTTCCTTCAAACTAACTTTGTAAGAAAATGGTTTTGATAAATAAATAATGTTTGTAAAGTACTTTTCTGAATAATCTTCTGTGAGGACTCTGATTCCGACTCCGACTCCGCAAACATGGCGGAAAACCAGGCTCAGGAAAAAATGACTGACTGTGCAGACGATTTTTTGTTTATTTATTCATTTGTTTTATTTTATTTATTATCATTATTATTATTTTTGGCAGACGATTTTTTTTGTAACAAAAATGTTTCATTCAAGAGGACATTTTATTCTTTATTTATATTTAACGACTAGCAACGGATTAAAAGTGAAATTCGAGACATTTAATCAACGGACGAGTTTTTTTTTTTTTTTTTTCTTTCTTTGATAAAATGGGTTTTGATGCACTTTGTACTTACATTCTTTAAAAAGTGAGACAAAACTTTATTTATTCATTTATGACTTTTTATGTGTCTATTTCATCTGATGAGAGGCCTGATGAGAATGTATATTTTGCTTTTAGAAATCAGCTTTAAGGTTTAAAAAGGTATGTTTGACATTTTTAGTCTCAGATAATCAGGAGAATAATGATAAGATGCTAGAATGCCGATGTCGATGTACGGGAAAGTAGGCTCGTTTAGTTCTTGAAAGAACTTCTTATTTTAATTTGAAAAATCCATTGGTTTTTTACCTTTCCATAACTGCGGCACGTAATTCAGTACCATTGATTTCAGCTTATTATGCGCGGGGAAAACATATCCATTTGTAACTTTAGCTACACTCTAATTTCACTACGTTTTTAAGCCCAATAGTTCAAATTTAATTACAGGATGCAACCTTTAAAAAGTAGAAAAGAATACACAGAATACTTAATTACGCATTTTAGTTGAAGAGAGTCAATATTTTTCATTAAGAAAACATATAAATAGCTCATCAGTTATAGTGCACAATTTCAGCATGGCATTGCTGTTCGAAGTTTAGGTAATAAGTAGCAAATGCGTGATAATAAATAGATTAATCTTTGGTTTATTGAGATAAAATCTTCCGCGAAGGTGTATTATACTCGGTTACTTTAAAATAGACATATTAAGTTTAGAAATCGTTAGAAATCGTCTCCATGGAAACCGTACGAAAGAAAACAGCTTCACTCTTTTTTTTATGCACTGCTGTTGCGGCATTTCATTCATTTCATGTTGATCGAATGAGGCTTACGCTTTTATTCATATCCTCATGTCTCAGTTATTTCTCAACGTTTTCTAACAAATCTAGCCGTACATAAATAAAGCACGAATTTCTAAGAAAATGTTGTGCTTTATTAACGTTGATTTTTCAATGGAGTAATAGTTTAAGTACAAAGCAATTTTAACCGTTTGTATTGAACCATTGTTGCAAAAGCTAAATTGGGAAAAAGTCCATAGCTCTGTAACTATGACAACCATTAGGGGAAAAGTGCGGAGAGGGGGAAATGAATTTTAATTTGAGCGGCCAGCAATCGTTTTCACAGGGTACAGAAATAAAGTGTATGGAAAACAAACAATATGTAATTTTTAGTTTTGATTCAGCTCCTATGAAATTAAGAGATGAACTTTAAGGTGGCAAAAATGTGGGAGTTATTCTGCCGCACCCTATGTATATACTATATACAAAAATTCAATTGGATGAATGTTTCATATTGAGTTAAATGTCAAAATACGTTAAAAGAAATTAATTATAGCTTAAACAAAAATTAAATCTGAAAACTAGATTTAATTGTTTATTTAAATGAACTTCTAAAACATAATTTCTGAATCTGTGACATAAATTCTAAATTAAATCCTGATAAATGTATGATTAATCACTGATCCGTTACCGGCATAAAGGGCTTAAAATTTGTAATAGTGCAGCAGATATATGACAAAAAAAAGTGGAATTGTGCCTTTAATGATAGAAGCATATAACTTGGTGTGCATATACTACGTATAATTATGAGTCATTTTGGATACGCGGCCATCTGAGATTTCGAATATTTCAGTAATGGCGGACGTTCGAAATGGCGGCCTCTGAATATATTTTATGTGCTTCTTTGTTCCGATATTCACAAGGTTAATAGCGTAAGTTACGAAAAAAATCACAGAATTTAAATCCTTTTCTAATAAAGTTCTATTGCATTGTGTGTTTTAAGTGGATTTTTAACTTTTACCGCTAGGGGCGCTTAATGGTTATTTTTTAATCGTCCAAAATGCGCAACAGATATGTGACCAAAATTGATGGAATTTTGTCTTCAAAAGAAGACGCTTACAAATTTAGATAAAGATCATAAATATAAACTCATGTTTGTGAAAATTACAACACCATGAAGGAATCGACATAATTGAATGAAATTTAATACACAGCTGAGTGATAGTGGTACAAAAAAATGATTAAACTTAGAAAGCCAACAAATAATTAAAAAATATTGAAATTAGTATTTTGTGTAGCCAGCACGCGCTGCAATAAGTGCTGCTACGCGACGTGGCATGGAGTCAAACAAATTTTTAATGTCTGCATGATCAATAGCATTCCCTACTGTTTGTATGCTTACCCAAAGTTCGACTGTAGAAGTAACAGGACGAGGATCACGAATGAACCACCGACCAACGAAATCCCACACATGTTCAATCGGCGGGATATCTGGGGATTACGCTGGGCAGGGAAGAAGTTTTACTTGCTGCGATGCAAGGAAGGATTGAATTGTCCTAGCGACATAAGGGCGGGCATTATCCTGCTGAAATACAGCGCCAGGCAAGCCTTGAAGGAAGTTTGGGGCTGTAGAACTTCACTGATGTCCCGGTTGCTGTTCAGGCTACCCACAATTCGTAGCAATTGAGATCGTCCGTGATATGATATGGCACCCCAGACCATGATTCCAGGTGTCGTCCACTGTGACGTTCGATAATGCACTCTGGAAGGTGGCGTTCACCGGCATAGCGTCGAACGCGAATGCGGCTATCATGGTGCCACAAATTAAAGCGGGATTTGCCAGAAAACACAACATACTGCCAATCAGCACGCCAGTCCTTAAGATGATTAG
>JAXGGA010006602.1:0-68749 GCA_038373865.1 Uloborus plumipes
CACCCACCCCCACTGATTTTTTTCGAAACCTGGCGCCACTGCCCTATGTAACGTTAAATAAAAGTTGTAACGCATCTATAATACTGCAGAAAAGAATGCCAGGAAATTAGCTGAACGGCTATTAAAATTCAAGTAATATAGCTCTTCAATTCAGAGACATTCCTCGCATTTGAAAGCGAAACTCCCCAAAAAGTGTTCCATTCAGTCTTTCTGCATCTCATTAAAACAGCAACCAAAATGGGTCATGGATCACCACGGACCATCCCGCGCATCCTGACGCACCGGGAGAGAATGGAAGAAGAAACTTCCGATCGTCTGTCGAGCTCACCCTTTCTCCACCCCGGCGTTCAAACTGTCTCTCTCCCTCGGATGGGGTTGGGAAGAGGCGAGAGAGAGAGAGAGTTGACCCTTGTCCTTGCACCTAACAGACAGCCCGGTGGCTTTTTCTCTTCGTCTCTCTCACGTGATTAGAGGGATGCATTTATATAAAAGGGAAAAAACTTTTCAACGCCGTCACTGTAGAAGATCACTTCGGGGTTAGCTCCAGGTAAGTGGGTTTAATTGTTTTTTGGTGGTGACGAAAATGAGAGTTATTATTGTCAAGTGACATATTTATTCAAGTGAAAGTTTATTATTGGAAAAAGATGTATTTAGTCTAATGATATTGTTATTGTCAAATGACATATTTATTCAAATGAATGTTTATTATAGCAAAATGACACATATTTCAAATGATAATATTATCAAGTGACATATTATTGTCAAGTAAAAATATTTGATAATATTGTGAAATGAGTTTGATAATATTGTGAATGAAAATTGAAATAAGAATTTCTGACAATATTGTTGTCAAATGAGAATGTATGACAATGTTATTGCCAAATGACAATATTATCAAATGGTAGTATTATTGCTGTCAAATGGCAGTATTAGTGTAAAATTTCAATATTACTGTCAAATAAGAATATTATTGTTAAATGGTAGTATCCTTGCTCTCCAATGACAGTAATATTGCCAAATCTCAGCATTATTGCCAAATGAGGGTATTAGAGCTGATAAAAGCAATATTATTGTCAAATGAGAATACCTATTATCAAATAAGACTATTATTGTCAAACTATGGTAATATTTCTGTCAAAAGAGAATATTATTATCAAATGATAAGATTACTGCTCTCAAATGACAGTATTATTGCCAAATGGTAAATTTAACCAAGTTAACTTATAATAGTAGCCCGGTGGGTTCTTTTCCTTTTTTTCACGTGATTCGAGGGATGCCTTTATATAAAAGGGAAAAAAGACCTTTCAACGTCGTCACAGTGGAAGATCACTCCGGGGTTAGCTCCAGGTAAGTGGGTTTAATTGTTTTTTGGTGGTGATGAAAATTGGAATTAGTGTTGTCAAATGACATATTTATTCAACTGTGTGTTTATTATTACGAAATGACACATTAATCGAATGATATTTTTTTTTCAACCGAAATATTTATTCAAATGAGTATAATTTTGTCAAATGAGAATATTACCAAATGGTAATTTTATTTCTGCCAAATGACAGTATTAATGTAAAATCCTGCCTTTAGTGTAAAATAACACTGCAAGTCTCAAATGATAATATTATTGCTGTTAATTGATATTATTAGTCTAAAATCACACTGTTAATGTAAAATAACACTATCAGTGTCAAATGATTTATTATTGCTGTCAAATGACAGCATCAGTGTAAAATCACACAACTGGTGTAAAAAAACAATATACGTGCTAAATGATAATATTATTGTTAAATGGTAGTATCGTTGCTTTCAAAGGGCAATAATATTTTCAAATCACAGTATTATTGTCAAATGAGAGTATCAGCGGCTGACAAAAGACAATATTATTGTCTAATCACAATATTGCTGTCAAATGATAATATTATTGTCAAATGATAAGATTATTGCTCTCAAATAGCAGTATTATTGCCAAATGGCAAATTTAATCAAGTTAGCTCATAGTAGTAGACAGCCCGGCGGTTTTTTTTCCCTTCGTCTCTCTCACATGATTCGAAGGATGACTTTATATAAAAAGAAAAAAACTTTTCCACGCTGTCCCAGTGGAAGATCACTCCGGGGTTAGCTCCCGGTAAGTGCGTTTAATTGATTTTGGGGGTGATGAAAGTGAGAATTATTATTGTCGAATGACATATTTATTTAAATGGAAGTTAATTATGAGGAAATGCCACATTTAATCTAATGATAATATTGCCAAATGACATATTTATTCAAAGAAGAATATTTTTGTCAAGTGACATAATCATCAAATTGTAGTATTTTTCCTGTCACGTGACAGTATTAATCTAAAATCCCTATTGCGTAAAATAACACTAATAGTGTCAAATACTAATGTTAATACTGTCTAATGACAGTATTAGTGTAAAATCACACTATTACTATTAAATAAAAATATTATTGTAAAATGTTATCGTTGCTCTCCAATGACAGCAATATTGTCCAATCACAGTATTATTATCAAATGAGAATACTATTATCTAATTATAGTATTTTTGTCAAAAGATCGTTATATTGCGGTCAAATGAGAATATTATTACCAAATGATAGGATTGCTTATTGCCAAATGGCAATTTAATCAAGTTAATATATAAAAGTAGGAATCCCGGTGGATTTTTTTTCCTCACGTGATTCGATGGATGGTTTTACATAAACGGGAAAAAACTTCTCAACGCCGTCACAGTGAAAGATCATTTCGGGGTTAGCTCTAGGTTAGTGGGTTTAATTGTTTTTCGGTGATAAAAATGAGTGAAATAGCATTATTTTTTCCGAGTGACACATTTATTCAAGTGGAAGTATTTTATTGGCAAAAGACATATTTATGCACAAAATGACTTTATTGTCACATGACGCTTTTATTCAAATGACAATATTATTGTCAAACCAGAGTATCATTATCAAATCAGAATATTATTATCAAATGGTATCATCATCAAATCAGAATATTATTATCAAATGGTATCATTATCACTGTCTAACAGCAGTAGTAATGTAAAATCTCTCTATTATTGTCAAATGAGAATAGTATTGTTAACTGGTAGTATCACTGGCTCCCAAATCTCGATATTATGGTCAAATCACAATATTATTGTCAAATGAGAGCATTATTGTCAAATAATCGTATTGTTGCCGTCAAATGAGAATATTATTGCCATTAAATGAGAATATTATTGTCAAATAATAGTATTACTGAACTCAAACGACAGTATTATTGTCAAATGGCAAATTTAATCAAATCAACATATAAAGGGTATTATTATAGAAACAAACAAAATGGTTGATAATGACGGTGTGTTTGAAGCATTTTTTTTTCTTTGTTTTCATGACCGTTCTGTGACTGCATTTAATTTCGAAACTGAGCTGAATTGAGCGCCAGCAGATATATTTTTGACTAAAATTACTTCAAATCAAAATTCACGAGTCATAGATACCTAATGATAGGCTGGTATTTTAAGAAACATTTACAATTCAAATATTTGCGAAGTATCATAGAAAATAAATAATTAAGTTCTTTAGATAAAAGTTTTGCGATCAATATTAACTAAACCCAAAAATATTCTCTCGAAGCTTGATAATGCGAGAAATACTGAAAATAATAATGTTAATTTAACCTAGAATACAACGTATATTTATTTAGTAACATATCTGAATGACATTTTTAGAAATATTTCTTCCGTTTTAAGAATATTTATATACAAAATACTGATTTAAGAAATATCTTTATTAGGTTTACTTTTAAGTACTTTTAACGTGATAATAACATGCAATCAAATTGATATGATATTTACTTACGAGAAGCAACAGTGGGAAAATATAAACATTTTCAATGATGTTTTACACTGTAAATTCAGATTTAATGATTTTGCTATTTCCAGTTTTTATTTCGTAAATGTAAGTACACTGCTTTGAAGAATCTTAATTAGGTATTATTTATAGAAAAAAGCTGTTGGCTTGTGTTTGTAATTTGGGAAACAGCAATTGTACATATTCCACCGCACTTGTTTTCTATTAGTATAATAACTAATTAACAAACTAAATGACATGATAAATGCTAGAACCTGAGATTTTATAAACAATGCTGCCACCTGTTTAGATTTTATGACCCTGCTGTCATCTTAAATATTTGCCTCATAAGTCCCGATCATTAAATCTGTTGAAGACAAGCAGCAGTACATTCGTCATTTTACCTGAAACACTTGAGACTCAATATAAATGCTTCGTCAGTTTAATCCTTCGCCAATCCCCAGTGTGAAAATGGACAAAAAATTAACACAATTTGAGACCTAACAATAATGCTATATTTCACAAATGACAAACAAGAGTGAAAACAGATCACAAAAAGATAAAGATAATCCTTTGAGTAATAATTTCGATTTAACTAAAAGATAAATAACCATTTAGGTACTATAAACCTTCCGATACATTGTACACATTCAAGGTTGAAAAGAAAGGTCGCCATTGAACTTCAGTTCTTCCTTCATAAAAGTTAAAGGAACTCTTTTTCTTTTCTTCGACTAAGTGGTAGATCACGCGAATGTCTTTTATCTTTAAGCTCAGATCTTTTTGCATTTATACAAGGATTTTGAGTAATCTCAACCTGTGTATGAAATATATTTCTATACTTGTACTTTAATAACTTCAATTTCATCACTCATTTTTTAATTATCTACCTAATATCACCTTAGTAAAAATAAAAAGAGATATAAAGAATATATAAGAGCCTCAGAGCATTTGGGATGTGGTCAATAATCTAACTACTCACTGAAATTGTAGTGCGCGGCTTGACGATTTTCAATTCAATACATAATTTTCAAATTAGTAATAATTCTTATTTTTCAATTTAAAGAATCTTATTTTGCAGTTTTTTTTTTTTTTTTTCATTTTTATAAATATTCTCCACCATTGTATACGCCCTGGTCCATTTGGTTACATTTAATTGACTTTCAAACATCACCCTATTACATTAGGGTGTGTAGAAAGATCAAGAGTGAAAACTTAGTTTTTCACGACCGATGTTAATAGTATAACTACTTTCTGATAATGTAGACCGTAGTCTACTGAGGAAGTTTTTGAAATGTTCTGAATGGACCACGGCCTATTACACAAGCGCAGTTATTACAAACATGGCATTAATATTTTTGCATTTTGAGTGTGTAGCTCATATTCTACTGAGGATGTTTTAAGAAAAATCCTGAACGGATCACTGCCTACACAAGGAAATAAAGTTGTTGTAAACATTTCAGACATATAACAATTTTCCAAGAGGGTAGGTAGTAGTCCGCAGAGGAGGCTTTTGGACATATTTCGAATGGACCGCTGCATTTTCCCACGCATAACGTTGTTACAAATGTTTTAAAAATGTAACTACCGTAAAGTCGGGTTACTTGGACCCTAAGGGGTTACTTGAGCCCATTACAGTAAAATGATAAAATCCAGGCTTGGTACTTATTAGTTGAAGACTTGCACGTAGTTCCTCGTTTCTCCGCTAGGTAGAAGCACTGTGCAGTCTCTAATGCTAGTACTAAACCCAGATTTTATCATTTTACTGTGGGTTCAAGTAACCTCCTTGTGGGTCCAAGTAACCCAACTTTACGGTACTGTCCAAGAGTGCATAGATCAAGGCCTATACAAGATAAGAATGACGTTACAAACGTTTCAAAATTATAACTACTTTGAGCAAAAGTAGGCTGTAGTTCACCAAGTAAGTGTTTGAACACATTTTGAGTGAACCATAGCCTATACACGTACAGAACGTTGTTACAAACAAGACAACAATGTAACTAACTGATTTTTGATCATATAGAACATGGCTCACGAGAAACCTCATGTCTCGAATGGACAGGATGAACTTTCTAGTCTATAAGCTTGGAAAGAAGTTATAAATATGAATTTAAATTTAAAAACGCCCTTAAATTACTTGATTTTACGAAGACTGATAAGTGCTCATCTAGGTTGTGAGTACAATTTACAAGGAATCTATAATCACTAAAGTTACTGATATTTGTTATCATTGCCGTTTAACACACTTAGTAAAAACGATTCGATACCTTTCCATTTTCCAACTGCCAGATTGGTTCCGCACTGGGCAAAAGGTTCCCGACTGCTATCAATGAATTGAGGTCAATATCGAAAGTGTTTCTATTTGCCTGATAAATGCAAATGAGACACGTTTCTCGTGTTGTTGAAGTCATTAACTTTCGTTTCACGGGGAAAAGAAACATATGAATTGAATGCCCTTGGAGCCCATGACGGGATTTGAATTAACTTCCAAGTTAGGCGGTGTGCCGCGCGTAAAAGAAAGACAATTCCGAAGAGAGAATGACGGTGTGGGATAAACGCGCGGAATGCTGAGTTGATGAGCATTTCCGCAAAGTGGAATTCTTCAAGGAATTTCAATTCAGTTTTCTGAAAATAATTCTTTGTTTAAAGGAGGCGTGAAAGCATTACTATGAATGAAAACTTATCTAAGATTAGCTTGCATGTATTTTAAAAATGAAATTATCATATTACCAAAAAGATTGAATAAAGCTGAATCTATATATCTAATATCTTTAAACGAGCAATTCTTGTATTTCGGATCTCGGAAACGGCTCTAACGATTTTAATAAAATTGTGTATTTAGATATAGTTTTGGTTTTTGAGTTCATCTACATCGGCGTTTTTTCTGTAAAAACGCGAGTTTTCACAAAAAACCCGTTTTTTGTGCCTTCATTTAAAGCTTGAAAAGCTTTCTTTCGTCATTTTCTTTATGATTACTATTATTGTTACTGTTTTATAGCAACCACGTTTTACAATGGATTTCATATTTATCACATCAGAGTAGATTTAAATTTTTACAGTATTTTGCAACCGAGTTTTGGCAACGTTAGAATTATTATTATTTTTAAAATGTTAAAGAGATCGATCAAAATAAAGTTATTGTGGTGTGATTTTACCATAGACGTTGGAAACGCTCTCGCACTAGCTCGCTATACGAGCAGGTATAGCTTAGCAAGTACACAGGCTCGCTCGTATAGCGAGTAGGCGGGCGAGCGTTTCCAATGTCTATGGATTACAGTGCGCATCGTTTAAATAAGGTGGTGTTTTTTGATTTAAATTACTGCTGTTTTAGATGCATAATTGCAACCAAGGGCTTAAAATTGCTTTTCAAGTTTATCTAAATAAGTACTTTAGAAAAAACACGACTTTACAAACCTCTTTTTTTTTTTTTAACCGAGTGCTGCTCGGTTGCCAGGTACTTTTTTTAATATAAGTGGTTTTTTTCTTTTTTTTTTTTTTTTGATAAGCCATTTGCGTTAAAAATAATTGAGGACAACCATTTGAAAAGTTTTATAATTAATTTAGGGGCAAATCTTTATGAAAGAATTTGTCAAAATTAGTTCCCTCCTTCTCTCTGTATGTTTATGTATGTATGCATGTGTTGTTGTTGTTGTATGTATGTATGTATGAATGAATGGGTGGATGGATGGATGGATGGATGAACACATACTTATATGGTATAATCAATAGGCAGAAATCTATAATAATATTGCATATTGTAACTTTACAAATGATTGCTGTTTCAAAAAAGTGAATATTCCAACTTTCTTTAATGTTCCAACCTTCTTTTAAAATATGAATAGGCATAAATTTCACTTGTAATTTCTACTTAACATTTATGTATTGATCTCGATAAGTCATAATATCAGAGTCTCGAAATAAGACCTCATATCTCATAAGTACAAAGCGTTTTTAACGTAGTGTAAAATAAAAAATATCAACCAAGAAGATTACAAAACAACCCATTGCACTGAATATTAAAATTGTTTCTCATTGAGTCCGTTAAATTACAAAAACCCCTTATAAGTTTTTTTTATTTATAAATTGCACAAATAATGAAACGTTTCCAATGAACAAATAAAGAATTTAAAAATTAAATTGACGGTATTTTTTTCTTTTAAGATCTCGGCAATTTTAAAATGGCGTGCATGTTATCTCGAACAATGTTGATTGTATAAAAATGATATTATATTTACTTATAGGATAACTTTCTTTTTATTCTTTCGTCAATTTTACTGTAACAAAAACTTATTTCCTTAAGAAATAATTACATGAAAGAATAATACTCAAAGAATGGTTGCCTTTCTTATTATTTTTTTAAATAATATTTTAATATCATGTGTATTTTGTCAGCAGTTTATTCATGAAGTTAATAAAAGTAGAAAAAAAAATATATCTGTTTTTGAAATACATTCAAGTTTGTGTTTTTCATTAATACTTTTCAATTTCTGTGCTTTACGTAAAAAAGTTTAAAACATAATACTATAAATGATACTGTTAAAAAATGTCCTGCAATTTTAGTATAAAAAGTATTCACATCCATATTACCAAGACTTTACTTTAAAATTCCTTTTTTACGCTAAAATTTTATTGTAGAAAAAAAAACAGAGAACTGTGGCTTATTATTTTTTTGAATTAAATATTCTAAAAACAGATTTTCAAATGCTTTTATGTAATACAAGGTTGAATATTTCCATAACAGATATTCAAATATTATCATATTGTTAAGTTAAATATTCCATACATAGACTTTCAAATGCTTTTACTGTATTTAGAGATTTAACTTTTCAAACATAGGCATGTAAAAGCTGTCAGAAAATAAAATAAAATATTTCAAAAACTGACACTCAAATGTTGTCCTTTTATAAAGTGTTAAAAAAATAGGTATGCCATTGCATTAAAATTAAACACTGAAAACGGACTTACAAATGTTGTCATTTTATCCAATCACATCAGAAGTAGACATATATTTGTTGTCATTTTATTGAAGATCAAATAATATTTTATATGGAAATTATAATTAAGAAATAAAGTCCTTGAGGAAAAAAAATATATTGTGGTTTTAAAATGAAGCAGTTGCCTCGAGCGCGCCTGTGTCAAGGTTGGAGCACCAACTGACTGCAGAAGTCAAATAAAAATGTTACATCATAATTGTTTTGATATGATTTTTACGTTTTCTAAGATTAAAGTCTTTGTCCTTGGGCAGCCGTTGCTTTTCGCTGCGGGGAAGTGGTACAGGATAAAAATACAGCACGTGGATTTTTTTAAAAAGGGTGATAGGTACTTTACTTTCTGGCGGATTGTTTGAATGTATTTTAATAAATGTTTGCACTGTTGTCAGGGACGTCATTTCAATTTTTTTCTGGGGGGGGGGGGGCAAAGGGTCCAAACTCAATGCAATTTCATCGGAAAACATCAAAAGCCACGCCCACTTATATGTAAATACATTGACTTCTCAAAGTCAGGGGGGGGCAATTGACTCCCCCCCCTGCCCCCCCTAAATGACGGGCCTGACTGTAGTTAGCTTTTGGTTAGGATTAAAAAAATAAAATAGTGTTTTTCATTTCATCCCGATAAATACGTCCTTGACATTTGACATGATTTGAAGATGCAACGACATTATTTTTGTGGTCATAATTCTGTTGGTTCTCATAAATAATAAATATTATCGGCATGTGAATAAGGGTGCCACAACAGGATGTTATTGTGACCTCCCAAAGTTCTCTAATTTGGTAATTTTGTCAGAAGATTTGGCCAATTTAGAAACAGTCAAGGGTGTCCCGAACTTAAATCTTGAGAGTAGAGGTGATTATGTGTTCATTTAGTTAAAAAAAAACACTTTTGAAATGTGTTCAAAAACAATTTTAAAGCCTTTCGGTTTTGAAATTTAAAGAAGATTAAAGAAATTATTATTTTTAGTTTTAAAAATTGTAGGTAATGTTATTAATCTTTAAAAATTCATCACGGATTCTAAAGTAGGTGTGCCAAAGAAAAAGGTTTAAAAGATATTTTTCTTTAACTTGAGTTTTAAAAATTGTGTTAAGAGAGAAATGTAACTCCTTAAAGTTCTTAGTATACAGATAACGTGTAATATTTTACAATCACCGAGATGGTAGAATTAGTGCAAGAAAGTACCACTAAATAAGACTTTTTCACCTGTAGCAGAAAAGCTTATTAATGTCTTATTCTAATGGAATTTATAGCAAGGGCGGTTCTAGAAATGTTTTCGAGAAGGGCGATTGCTTTATTACGTATTTATTACTTCACATTATGGTTTACAAATGTTGACCTCGTATGTGTTTTGGACTTCAATTGCGAAATTATTCTTGAGGAAAGCCCTAAACCCCCCTTCTGTTAACATCACAGATAGTCTAAAATTACCTTTTTTGAACTTCAATATTGGAAATTGACCACTAGTGAGGGGCAATAGCCCTCATTCTTGAATCTGTCCCTGATTTCTTGGCATACATTCCTAAAATGAGCTGCCGTTTTGCATACTTGCTTAGTTATGGGATTCTAGATAGCCTTTAAACAAAGAAATGTTCAGCTGCTTAAAAATCACGTGCGAAAATGAATTAAATGCTACTAACGGTTTTATTTTTCACTGATGACACTTGGTCATTAACGAGATATCAAAACAAGTTTGGTAATCGGCCAAGAAAAGGGCAAGGAATTAATTGAGTGATAAGAGATGGGTGTGTGTATAACATTATCTAATCAAATGCACTTGAAATGAGAATCTCAATGATTTTATTTATAGCATGTCAAACCGAGATTATTATTTTTTGTTCTTTAGTTTAGCATTAGAATTGATAGCAAGCCATTAGGGAAAGTAGGAAAAATGCAATGATTAAATTAGTCAGTTAAAAGAGCTTTAGTTTTTACTAGCGGTACCCGCACGGCTTTGCCCGTGGTATAAAATTAAAAATGCATTTGTAAAATAATTGATATAGCAGAAAAAATGCTCTATTTTAGTTTTATTCAACTATAATTCCTTCAAAGTATGATATAAAAATCTGGTATGGACCCCACGCTACTTAATTTTTATGTGTAAATTTCTTAGTAGATGCCTTAAGTGCTAAAATAGTGCTTGGAGTGAGCAAGATAACATTTCAAACATTTGTATCCCTAGTTTGCTACGAAACAATGCAAAAAAATGTTTTACAATGATTAATCTCCTAAATATCGTCGATTTTAACATCATTCAGTGGATTTTTCGCAAAATATCGCCAACAGCGCCAAATTGAACCCAAATCAAAAAAAAAATTTTTTTTTCGCCAATTTGGCGTCAAATACTTAGCGATCAAAAGCTTGGCGATATATCGCCAAGTGGTCGCGCCAATTCATATCACTTTTGTTAACCAATTCATATCACCTTGCATTGAAAACACTGATTTACCCGATAAATGGGGTAAAACACCCTCTTGGAACATTCGAATGCAACCCCAAGGGAGATGGAGAAAAATAAGCCAAAAGAGAAAATAAGAACAATTTTGTTGATAACAGAAACCAACAGAAATCTTACCAAAGTTTAAAAGAAGAAGAAAGTTTTCTTTCCTAGCTTAAAAAACAAAACAATACATTTTCTGAAATGAAACACTTAAAAAAACGATGCAATATGGCAATTGATACGATATTTCGTTAATCTGTGCTTTAGGTACCCTTTTCTCGCTAAATGAACGATAGGCGCGCCAAGCGTGGTAACCCTAGCTATTTTGCGTAGTTGACTTTTTGAAAACGCGCCAAGCAGGGTCCCAAAGCATCTTCACCGGAAAAAAGACAGGGTTGCCAGAGAATTGGAACAAAAAAATACTGCGCCTCCTCTAAAAAAAAATATTACAAAATACTACTGTTTCCAAACGTTGCCAAAATCAATGTTGCTGAAATGCGAAATCTATGAAAATGAAAAAAAAAAAAAAAAAATCCGCCAAGTCTTTTAATTAAGTCATTAGTATATTGGAAACAGGGTTGCCAGAAAAATACTATGCTCCTTGTTTGGGCCGAAAAAATACTACCGTAGAATCAAAAATACTACGTCTGGCAACCCTGGAAAAAGAACGAAACAAAAATAAGTATGAACACGTAACCATAGTAACAACATAAAAAGTTGATTTCCGTTGATAAAATAATTCATTTTATCTCTCTTTTCAAACAAATTTTATTCCAGAGCTCAATCATTTTAGAATCGTTTGGCTTGCTTTACTGAAGGTAAGCCTTGAATTTCGGGATTCTAAAAACAGTTGTTACAGCTCTCCTGATGATCGTAGAAACTTCGAAAAAACTTCATTTTGTGCAGAAAATTTCAAGCTTTCGAATGACATAAGACTTGAAAATGTGTGTGAAATATTTCTTCCCTATTTTATCGAATTTCCGCTAAGAATTCGAATAGAAAAAGAACGAAATGGAATTTTCGAAAAATCGCTTCGAGGTGCAAAACTACATGCTACAAACTAATTTTGTACCAAGTGGCATGAAAATCGACCGAACGGTTTTGGCGCTACGCGCGTAACAGACAGACGGAAAGACAGAAGGACAGAAAGAGAGACAAACCTTCAGCTTTATTATTAGTAGAGATAGAGAAGAGATTGCACAACATTCTAGATTTAACCTGCTGTGCATATGCAAGTTTCTTCAAACATCTGCAAAAAAAGTCAATTTTCTTTGTATCTTTTTTTTCCTTTTCTCATAACAAAATTGATATTGTATATTCAAACATGAGCAATTTTTTTTTTTTTTTTTTTTTTTGCAGCATCAAGGCGAGAGTTTTATAAAAATTGTTAAAATATTAATTTTCGAAGAAGTTTATAATTTTGTCCAAAAAACATTTCAACGTTACTTCTCCAAGACCTAACAGAAACCCATAATATAAAGTTAGTAGAATTTTAAAATCGGCACATAAGAAAAACTTGACAAAAAGTTACATTTGTCCGTTAAAAACAAGAAAAACGGTTCGATGTTTCTAATTTTCTTAAAAGCTATACGTATCATAAAACGCGTTTGAAATCTTGAAATTGAAGCTTAAAATTATATATATTTCTTTTTCTTTTCATCGGAGCAAAAAATTAACTTGAATCCTACATATTTTAAAAATTATGTTTTTTGAAAAACAAATAAAAGGTTTCCAACCGTCTAACAAATCCTTCAAAAATCAAAAAACTTCCGCTATTGCATTTTAAGAAATAAAAAAAAATTGCATGAATATATATTTTGGTTTTGGAAAAAAATAATTTTTTTCTCTGCTTTGAACAATTTTTGCCAGCAAAACAGGAAGTTTTCATTTTAACAGCAGTGAGAAAAATGTAGCAATTTTAAAGGCTTTTAATGAATATTTGCATGACGTAATGATGATAATTGCTTCCGTTTACTCACTAATAAATGTATAACATTTTCCTTCTACAGCATAATATGTTTTGTGAAGGTAAAATTCTTAAAGCGTTACTGAAACACGTCTCGGTTATGATCAGAGTAGCATAAGTCATAAATTTGAGTTAAGCACGGGTTTGAGTTCCTTAGTTCCTCTACTAAGTATACTAATTCACAAGTGCTAAAGAATATTGCCACTGAGAGCACCAGGGTTACTAGATTTAAGAACTGCAAATACGGGACAATCTTCTTGGGGGGGGGGGGGGTCTAACAGTAGATTTTTTTCAACCTTGACTTTGACATCTAACGTTTCTCATAAATACATTTTTTACCATCGCACAGCTATGACAAAAAGTGGGAAAAGTTTTAGTACTAAATATTGTGAAAATCCGTATTTCCCTGCAATTAATCCTCTTTTCTTGATAAAGGACCGACACTTTGAATTTTGCTAGGGGAGCAAAGGGTATATATTCAACGTAAATTATGCCAAAAAACAGCAAAAACTACGTTCACAGTACATTAATTTCCCAAAACCAAGACGGCAATTGACATTGAATTGTCACAATAATTTCTACTGAAAAATATTATGATTCAATCAATTTTCTTATCACTCTATAATGCCTCGTTTTATAAAATGTTGCTTCTAACTAGAATACGGGACTTTAGCCGTCCCGTATCAATGCGTCCCTGGACGCGGGACAGTTTTTCAAAAAACGGGACAGTCCCTTGAAATCCGGGACATCTGGCAACCTTGGAGAGCACACAAAAGTTGTCTACTAACTTAGTGTTTCATAACCTTTTTCGCACAGCGAACCAGCAACACAGTGCGAAAAAAAATTCCGGACAAGTGAGGTGCTATTTTTTTTTTTTTCTTTTTTTTTTTTCTTGCAAAAAAAATTTCTTGATTAGCTTTGTTTCGAATGGGGGAAAATTGGACCAGTGAGATCATCCACCCTCCCCCACCTAAGAACCCCCACACCCACTTATAAAAACTGTTGTGTCAATGAAGAATGGAACATAACGCCTAATTCTTTTCTAAATGAAGGTCTCGCTTTTGTGTTAAATCTATCAGCACTACCAAATGCCAAATAAATTATTTATTTCCAAAAAACGAACTTGCCACAATAAGGTGAAGTACCCTGACAGCCAGGCAATTCGTCCCATTCCACCGGGATGCAATGTCCCAATTAAAATAACATCATAAAACATATTATAATTTAGAAATGTGGTAACAGAGTAATAAATTAATGCAAATCATTGTATGAGTAGCATCACAAGCATTAACATAAACTTTAAATTAAGAAAAAGAGATTTTACATGATTTTGTCATACTTACAGCTTATAGAACTAATTATCGTAATACTCGGTAGAAAACAAAAAAAATCACTGGACGTTACATGAGACACTTCTTTGCGTGCCACTGAGTTTGAAAAATATCCTACCAATGCACTGTGTGGGAGTTTTGACCCTGAAGAGTAAGCCTGAATGACAAGAGATAAACTTTCTACTTTGGGGCCGTTGTGGAAAAATTAGCTTTCAGGTGAGGGTTCCTTTTTCCCTTTTGTGAAATAATTAAATACGTATAATATTACTGAATAAATTGACAAAAAAATAAAAAAAATTTTATGTATTAAAAATCTGTCACAAAAAAATTAAGCAAGCAAAAAATGATGTGTTGTATAATAAACAATGTATATGATTGATTATGAGTACGTATTGATTATTAGTACATATTATTATGAGTACGTAAATGAAACTTGTACGCAATAAAACTTGTACTTTAGTACTTTAAATTCAACAAAATAACATATAAAACTGCACAAAATACATTACAAAAGTACAAGCTATGGCCTACAAAAATACATTATTGCAGTAACTTTTCTTTTATTTTTGCATCTAAATAGATGTCCGGATTGGCAGCAGTCTGGTTTAAAAGGGTCCGGATTAAGAAGGGTTTACTGTATTTGACTTTCTTTCAGTAAGCACATCGTAAATTTTAGAATGATAGTGGTCTTTTCAAGTTGGTTTAAGACTAGTTACAATTAACTTTTGATAAAATCAGATGCATAACTTTTAAAAAGTAACCTGGTTTAAATGGAAATCCTTCTCTTAAAGTTTAAATTTCCGTTATCTCGATTTTTTTAAATTTATCTATTTATTTTTTGTGTAGATGTTTTTACAAAAACATCAAATTCTCGACACCATGTTAAGATGATTTGTGCCATTCTTGTTCTAACCGAAACAAGTAAACTAAGAGCATTACTCATTATCTTAAAAACTTAAGAAAGTGATCCTGCTTCTCTTTGTTGCAGCATAATTGAACTTAAAACGCTGTTATTTCCCGAAACAATGACGAGTTTTTACTCACAAAAGGAAAACTCGGGTAAATTACATGATTTTTCACACGCTTTACACGAACCTTGATCTGCCTGTAAAGTTCTGATCTGTTATCCATAATACAAAACCAGAAAACAATACGCTCCTTCTGCTCGACTCATTTTTATTCCAGATCGACTATTTTACGCTTCGGTTTTCAAACAATTTTCCACTTTCGAAATACACTTCGTGTTCGCTATACTGTGCTCTAATTTTCCGACAATATGCGTTATAGCTATATTTTGTACTATATAGGGAGAAAAAAAACTTACTTTTGTTTGTCGAAACGATAACCAAAAAAATTAAACTGACGTTAATTCATAATACTTTATTCAATGCACAAATGTCACCAGCGGGTCAATTGACTATAGAACAAATTTTGAATGAAACTACTTCCCTGCATACTGAATGAAAGTGATTTTATTATTCATACGAGATATATTCTATTTTTTTTACCTAAAAGGTGTGCTCTATTTAGTAATTCAATCGATAATGTTTTTAACATAAAACTAATACATATTAATTTGCTGTAATCCTCCCTCCCCTTCCAAGATTTAAACAATTCAGTTTCTTCCATATTGCTTCAATAAAACTCAACAAATTGTTTTCTTTTTCCATTAGTCTTAGAAAAGTTGGATTTAAGTGTTGTTAAACTGCCTTACTTCTCAGTTTAAAATTAATTACCAGTATTTATTTTATATCTTCGTTCGAAAAAAAAAGGTTCAACAAAAGTGAAATATTCTATTTTGCCAAATTTAGTCATTTATTTGTAGTACTCACTGCAGAAATTCATTAAAGAAAAACGTTTGAATTTTTTTTTTAACTTTTCACTCACTGTGAAGTGTTTATTTACTAGTAGATCTTAGCTACTTCGTATATGTTATAGTAATAAAACTATTACTTTTAATTATCATACTGTTCTATTAAGGAAATACGCTAAAATTCATACTTTCCATTCAGCTGTTAGGTCCTATTCAACTTTTGAGCTGTTAGGTCCTATTCAACTTTTGATGAGTTTCTTTTCAATTAAGAGGTAGCTTGTAATATCAAACAATGATGTACAAAATTTACTTTGACATTCTTAATTGCCTTAATTTTAAAATTTATGGTTTCCCTTCAGCTTATAATTCCAGTTAAATTTTTAATGAGTTTCTTTTTGATCAAGAGGTTTCTCAAAACATCCACCGTTGGACATGAAACTAGCCTTTTGAGAATCCACAAAATGCCCACTTTTTAACAAGTGACCGCAGTTCCAAAACTTCCCTTGTTCCACGAAATTAATTATCCCGTTAACTAAATCAATGTTATTTTTCCCTTCTTTAATTCATTCCTCGCTAGTTAAAAAATTCTATTATTCCACGATCTTAATTATCCCGTTCATTAGATCCCCACCAATTTTCCATTCTTTAATTCATGCTTTCCTTACTTCTCCAAAATCGAAACAGCAAGGAACCCACTCCCAGAGAAAAGATTCTGTACTTCCACTACTGACGGATTCGTTCTCTTCTAGTCTTGTAATTGCATTGGAATAAAGCTGTCAACTTTAAATATCTTCCTGTTCCTAGTTTAAAATTCAGTTTTAATTCAGCCGATTACTCTAATTAATATTTTGATCAGTTTCTTTTCAATCAAGAAGTCTCACGGAATATCCACCAATTATGGACCAAATTAACTTCCCTAATAGACTTTCTTTTAAAATTCAGTTTCACTGCAGCTAATATTTCTAATTCAATTTTCGATGAGTTCCTTTTCAAACAGAATCTCCCATTACCCCAGAAACTCCTATTGTTCCACGAACTTAATTATCCCGTTAACTAAATCATCATTACTTTAATCCCCTTCGATTCCTTCCTTCTTTTCCTCTTCTAAAATCGAAACAGAAAGTAACAGTCCCCAAGAGAAAATATTCTGTTCGTCCACTCCTGAGCGGCCTGTCTTATCGCCTTGTGATAATACTATCCTTATTCTAATACAATGCACTGTAAAAATCTTTGAAATAAAGTTGTAAAATGTAATTATCCTGCTGTTCTCAGTTTAAAATTCACAGCTCTAATTCAGCTGATTACACCAATTCCTGTTTTGATCACTGTTCAATCAAGAGGTGGCTTGAAATGTTCACCCATTATGCATAAAACTAACCTTAACATTCCTATTAGCTGATAATTCTAATTCCATTTTCGATAAGTTCCTTTCCAATCAAGAGGTCGCGCGGAATATCCCACAATTATGCATAGAACTAACCTTGACACAATCAGCGGAATACCCACTATTAAACAAGTAACCGCAGTTCTAAATCTTACTTTGTTTCACGAACTTAATTATCTTCTATCCTTCTTCGATTTATTCCTTTTTATCTGGTCGAAATCGAAACAGAAAGTAACCATCACCACCCAGAGGATTTAATATTTTCATCCAATCCTGAATTTCCTGTTCTCGTCTTATAAAAAAGAACGATCTTATTTCATTAAATTTGCTGTAAAAACCTTATTAGAATAGCTATCAGTTTTAACAATCCTCCCATTTTATTACAGAACTAATCTAAAGTTCACAGTTCTAATTCAGCTGATTACTCCGATTCAATTTTTACTGGGTTTCTTTTCAATTAAGAGGTCGCGTAGAATACCCACCAATTATTCACATCCATTTATAAAATTAACCTTGACACAACCAGCCGGCATGCTCACTATTTAACAACTTACCGCAATTCCAAATCCTCCATTATTCCGCGAATTTAATTATCCTGTTCACTAAATCGCTGTTACTTTCCTCACCTTCGATTCCTTCCTTCCTTTTGGGTTTAAAAACGAAACAGAAAGTAACTATCACCCAGAGGATTTAATCTTTTCATCCAATCCTGAAAGGCATGTGTTCATCTTCTTATCTTGTAGAAAAAAAGATCCTTATTTTAAGATTGTAAGATTGTAAAAACCTTATTGAAATAAAACCATCAGTTTTAACTATCTTCCCATTTCCTTACGAAACTAGTTTGAAATTCATATTTTTAATTCAGCAGATTGCTCCAATTTAATTTTTGATGGGTTTATTTTCAATCAAAAGGTCAAGTGGAATATCCACCAATTATTCAACCACCATTTAAAAAATTAACCTTGACACAATCAACGGCCAGCCCACTATTTAACAACTAACCGCAGCTCCAAATCCTCCATTGTTCCACGAACTTAATTATATCCCGTTCACTAAACCACCCCGTTACTTTCCCCATCGTTCGATTCATTCCTTCCTTTCCCCTTCCAAAATCGAAACAGAAAGTAACCGTCACGCAGAGGAAAAAGTTTCGGTTCGTCCAGCCTGCTGGTGCGTTCGCTCAGTGATGAATAACTACTCAATTAGACGGGTGTGACTCTTGCGGCGCTCTTGCCAGTGATGAAAATAACGTGTAAGAAAACGGTGTTTCACCTGAGGGTGTTGGGAGGCTGTTTGGACGCAAGCACCCAAGCGTGAAGTGAGTCCCATCTTTATTTTTCTTTCTTCATTCTTTATTTAATCAACTGGTGTCTTCACAACCAGTGTTGTATTGTAGGTTATGCTGCAGTATATGGCGCATACTTAACGGTCTGTTTAATTAAATAGCGTATACTCACTATTTTTAAAGAAATATGCTTTATTTTTGTAACATATGTCATTCCATATTTATATTATCGTCCCAAACTACGGTAAAATATTTGAAATGCCTACATACACTAGGTGGCCAAAAGTATCCGGACACTTTCAAAAATTCACATTCTTACATATAGCTCGAGAAATAAGTGATCAATTGTTCTTTAACTTTAGTCATACAAAATATAGACTTCACCGAACATTTCCAAGTTGAAATTAAATTACCCTTGCATTTGGGGGACGACAAGAAGGGGGTTGAAAGAAAAACCGCTTTTTGACCATAACTCTTCGAAAATAGCTCGGAATAAGCTATCAATTTCAGTAATTAATTAGCATACTATGTATAATTACTGTACAAATTTTTATGAACGTACCACTCTTACTTCTGAAGATATGAAACATTTTTGAAAAAACGGCAATTTTATTTGAAGGGTTTTTGCTCATAACACGCAGAGTTTTTGATCAAACCTTATCACAACTTCAGGAAAGATGACAAAATACAAGAGAAAGAACATACTAAAGCGGTAAATAAAAATATTAAAAATTCGATGAGATATGAACGTTAAAAGGAAATAATTTTTCACGGCGCATGCGCGAACGACAGAAATTTATAACTACAAAAATATTGTAGCCTGATTTATACTGCATCTTATAAAAAAAGTTCCAGTTGAATATCATGAAAAATGAAAAAGATATCAGCGATCTAGTGAGCTGTATTTCATTCAGTCGCAAACAATACATAAATAGTGAGGGGTTGTCCACAAATAGTGTGGTGACAATCGATCATTTTTTTTCAATGTTAAATTGTATACAGTTTGAAAATTTATATTCGGCATAGAAGTCACATTTCGTCTGTTCGGCCAAAAAGACCTTATACGTACGTTTCCAAAAGTATCCGAACATCCTCTGAAACGTTGGTTTTGAAAGATGACGCAATAACCTTATTTAAAAATAGCTCTTTGTGGACAGACCCTCACTATTTATGTATTGCCTGAGAATGAATGAAATACAGCTCACTAGATCGCTGATATCTTTTTCATTTTTCATGATATTCAACTGGATTTTTTTTATAAGATGCAGTATAAATCATTCTACAATATTTTTGTAGTTATAAATTTCTGTCGTTCGCGCATGCGCCGTGAAAAATTATTTCCTTTTAACGTTCATATCTCATCGAATTTTTAATATTTTTATTTACCGCTTTAGTATGTTCTTTCTCTTGTATTTTGTCATCTTTCCTGAAGTTGTGATAAGGTTTGATCAAAAACTCTGCGTGTTATGAGCAAAAACCCTTCAAATAAAATTGCCGTTTTTTCAAAAATGTTTCATATCTTCAGAAGTAAGAGCGGTACGTTCATAAAAATTTGTACAGTAATTATACATAGTATGCTAATTAATTACTGAAATTGATAGCTTATTCCGAGCTATTTTCGAAGAGTTATGGTCAAAAAGCGGTTTTTCTTTCAACCCCCTCCTTGTCGTCCCCCAAATGCAAGGGTAATTTAATTTCAACTTGGAAATGTTCGGTGAAGCCTATATTTTATATGACTAAAGTTAAAGAACAATTGATCACTTATTTCTCGAGCTATATGTAAAAATGTGAATTTTTGAAAGTGTTCGGATACTTTTGGCCACCTAGTGTATGTCGATATGAAACATATTGGGTAGTTCCAATATAAAACAAATATGGGTCAAATATATAAGTCCTAAAATTTGGGCCAAATCACGATAAAATTTCTCGTTGTTAAGGGGACTGTTAAAAATTTTATCCTGATTCTGCACATTAACTAGTATTTCAAATTTCTCGTCTGCGTGTCTGAAACACTCAAAAGCGAACATTTAATAACTTCTATTTCTACTTCTTCTTTGATAACAGATCAATACCTGAAATGCTCTCCATGTATATAATCTTTATACGCTAGCGTTATAAATAAATAGTATTTTTCGTCAGGACTGTGTCACATCTACTGTTTAAAAAATTGTAACTGTACAAAAATTTTATTATTTAAAAAAATAATAATACCGAAAAACCTAATGTATCTCACAGCAGCATTTTTTAGGATTTAATACTTATCATTATTTCATCATTTTTTTTTTTCATTACGTAAAGGTTTACCAGAGTATATAGAAAATTATGCATTTCATATTGCAACATAAAATCATTCAGATGTACTTTTAAAAACTTAAAAGTTCTTAGTACATTTTTTCTGAACTTGCTCATCAGCTACCCATCATTTTAACTCTAAATTTATGGTGATTAGTCGCTGAACTTTTGTTGATTATGTTCAAATGTAGCGATCTTTAGTCGTAAGATAACTTTTACTTATTTTTCATCATGACTTTGGGGGGGAAACGTATGTCTGACGAAAATGGTTTTTATGTCTTTTTAAACATTTCGAAAATTTTCTTCTATGTTACTTATTATAGTTATTATACTTAACGAAAGAATCTTATTTTTACTCCATTTAAAAAGATTTGATACACAATTATTTAATGTTTATTTGGCTTAAGTCTTTAATGAAAAATTAAGTTAAAAACAATGATAGAAAATAACGGTTAAAAAAATAATAAATAGCTCCATGACTCATTGCAAACTTTTATGCAATTTACGTTATATGCAATTTACATGTATGGAAATTTTTTGCAGTACGTTTTTTTTTTTTTATCTAAGTTTAAGAATGAATTAAAATGTTTACTGAAGCAATGTATGGTTTGATGAACGAGTGCAGAATTTACTTTCCATTAGAGGGTTTCAACCAACATATTTGAATTGCCAGTATGTGTTAAAAATTAAGGATACGGATATTAACACCTACCCTACATCCTCTTCTGGTGGGCTTTTAGGCTAATGCATTTAAAAATAGTACTTACTTGCGTATGTCATGTAAAATAAAAGAACAACGCAGAGTGGAAATTTTAATATCTGTAATGACTTCTTAAACAAAATGTTTTTACGATAATTGGCATGATTTAGTTTTTTTATTTCATTACAACATATGTTTCCTATTTTATTCCCAGATAAATATTTCGTGCCATGAAGTTATGTTCTAAAAACGCTAACAAAATAATTTAAAAAAAGTTAAAAATAGCCTTAAAAGGAGATTTTTTTAATTAAATAACATAAACGATAAGTGTAAAAGGGGCGTGCATTGGCAGTTGGCGAAGTGTTTACTTTTTAACTTGGTAAAAAAGAAAAATATTGTCCCCGCTGGTACCACGTTTACTCATCCTGATTTAATTTTCAGATTTTAAATTGACGTTTAACGCTTATAATGGCCTAATACATTTATATTGCGAGTCAGTTTGTATTTTAGGTATTTCTGTGTTGTTTCCTTTACTCGGAAGATTATTTTATAATTTAATAGAACGTTCAATAGTTTTTAATGGCTTAATTTATTGATTTAGCGGATGTTTTAATGTTTTAATGGAACTTTAACACTGATTTAATAGCTTATTGCATTTAGTGTATTTATGACGTAATGTTTTGCTTTATTTCCTTAAATTATTTTCATCCTCCGAATGAGTTCATTTAAATGTTAGAATGAAGAAAACCTCCTGTGACCTAGTGCAAGTACATTTATTTAAAAATTTTCTCGAATGTGCCATTATTGTTATTTTTTTTTTAAAAACCTGAAATCTCATTTAACAAACCAAGTAACTTATCTTATCTCCAAATAAGTAGTTTTTGTGTTATCTTAACCAAACATAGCGGCAAATACTTGTGCTACCTTATACATGAAAATGCTGCCAAATGAGAAACGTACCACTTTCCAATTTTAGGAAATCCATTTTATCGCCAATGTATCTCTATTCTGAGGGAGCATGAGTCTTATAGCTAATACACTTTCAAATGCTAATAAATGCTTCCGAAGGCATACTACTTCTTACATAATTCTGATTTCCTATTCATTAGCATTTTTGGAAAAAGTTTTAAAGAACACGCACCAGCGACTTTTATTTCACGGCCGTTAGGTTGGTAACGTTTAAAAAAAGCTGCTTGAAAAAAAAAATAAACCCAAATTCTTAAGAGCAAAAATCCGAGAAACTGTCACGCCTGGCATTATAAGGTGATTCATGACACCTCAGATTTTTTCCGAAAATTTACCAAATGTTTATTATCTCTTTGAAAGACCAAATCCAGAAGATTTTGCTCTAAAATTGAGTTGTTTAGTTTTTATGGATCCCTAAAGGTGAAGGTGCAGCATCAAAAATTAAGCGGATTTTCAAGACATGGTTAAGTTGCTGTGAGCCAAAACTCTTACCAAGAACTGTTTAACTCCAATTTTCTTTTCGTATATGGAATACAGAAAGTTCAAACTTTACAAAATGAATGTTAAATTTGAGGTAAGTTGTTGCCGTAAGGTCAGTGAAGGCCCTCAAAACAAGGTGTGAAGAAGGTGATCTGAGAATCAGTAAATTCAAATTAAACTGCAAGTGCGTGATATTTGAACTGTCTTTACGAGGCTCCTTACCAGATGGCAGCACATTTTAAGCTTTCCGTATCCATGATTGCTAAAGAGAAGTGTGACGAGTTTGACGTCATGCGATCTTCCCCAGTTTGGAGCGATGTGTTGTCCTCTCCTGTCTCTCTCCTTCTCGGCTAGCTGGTGTGTGTGGAACGTCGAATTTGGTTTTCGTGAGGTGCTGTTCTTCGCGTCTCGATGGAGAAAAAAAATTCCTTATATCTTGTGAAATGTTGTAAAGGAATTAATATATTTTAGCCCAGAAATCTTTTAGTGATGTTTAAAAGAAGAAATGTGCCCTTTTATTACGGATGTTCATGGATTGGCTCGGATTGGATGAGTCGCGCCTGAGAGACAAAGGGTATATAACCCTAAAACGTTTCTTTTGCAAGCAACCGAAAGAAATCAAGTGCTACTGTACTACAAAATGTGCTGGTCATGGATAAAGACCGATCATCTAATTTGCTACTTAATTTTCGAGGTACAGACATTTTAATAGCTTTCCGGAGCCTTTTTGAACTCTACTTGCAATGCCACCACGTGCTCTCCGTTATGTATTCCACTTCGCATATTATTTGACTTGTGGGCCCACCAGTATGATTGTCTTGTTTGATGATGTGTATTAATAAAGAACATTCGGTAAGTCATATTCACTTTCATTATTTAGTGTTCTAATATTTGTGCATTTTAAAAATTTTAGAGATTTACACAACGCGATGTTCAGATAGTGATTCTAATTTTTTGAATTATGAATTTACGTTAGCAATTTTGCTCATTCATTTATCTTTTTGTTTCGGACAATTTAATATAATGGTGCCGTGATAAAAAAAAAAAAAAAAAAAAAAAAAAAAAAAAAACTTGTAGTGTTAATTTGCTAATTTACCTCAGGTTTTACTGGGTTATTGTGAATTTAAAATGTTTTTTTTTTATTAACGAAAAATCATTTTCCAAAGACTCGCTTCAGATCAGTTATTAAGTAAAAAAAAAAAATAAAAAAAAATAAAATAAAAATATTTGTGAAGTGTTTTAATATATTTTTTTTCTAAATAATGAAATATGTCATATAAATTTATTGATATATTATTTTTGACATCATGTTAATTGGATCGTGTATCCTATTACATGAGTATGACTAATTTTCCATCTTCTACATGAAATTGATTTTGATGAACTATTTTA
Organism: Uloborus plumipes; assembly: GCA_038373865.1. Classification (NCBI taxonomy): domain Eukaryota; kingdom Metazoa; phylum Arthropoda; class Arachnida; order Araneae; family Uloboridae; genus Uloborus; species Uloborus plumipes. Next base: position 24,864 of record JAXGGA010006602.1, read on the forward strand.
TGTCAATGTGTTTAAATATGCCAGAACTGAATGCTAATATAAAAAGAAAAAAATTTTTTTGATCAGAATTTATCATGGCAAATTTTAAATATTTTGAATATGAATTTTAAAATATTAATAATGAGATATAGCGATACTAGTTGGGTGAATTTAAGTACAATATTTCACTTCTATTTCATGCATATGATCCAAATAATTGTTTTTTCTCTGTAATACATGTGCGGGAATTTATTGAAGTGCATATTTGTATTTTGCTTATTCATTTTAATATGATTTTGGACTAATTATACCTGAATTTTTTTCTCTCGCAAATTATTATGGCAAACTCATTAATATCTCTATTACCAACTTTTGCTGGTCACAGCAATGAGAGTATCGATGACTTTATCAGCAGTTTAGAGGACATTGCGAAACTTGAGAAATGGTCCGCTGAAAAAAAAATCATTATCACTAAATTACAATTACGAGATAAAGCTCATAACGTCATTTCTAAATTTTTGGAAAAGAACAGCTCTGCCACATTTAATGATGTGTGTGGGGAACTCAGGGCTAAATTCTCTAAGAAAAGCGATTTTGAACAGAGTCAAAGGGAATTTTGGGATATATGTCAGAAACCTAAACAAACGGTTCAAGAACTAGCAGAACTTATAGGAAATTCCGCAGATAATTACCTGATTCCCTCGAAAAATGCCACCTCAGATCTTTTGGTTATTTTGGGAAAAACAAAGCTTTCAAAATTTCTTCAGGCTTTAAGGCCGGAATTGAGAGTCGAGGTAGAAAAGCAGGGGCCTAAATCGTTCGAGCAGGCAGTCAAAATTGCAAAGAACATAGAAAGGGCACTCGAAAACACAGCGAATTATAGTTCGCAGAGTTCCCAGGTTGAATTAAATGTTTTGCTACAAAGCCAATTGCTCACAAACGATAAAATTCAAAAGCTAACTGAGCAAATTGAAAAAATGAAGCCAGCTCAAAATTTAAACCCAAATGCACCGGTCTTTCCTCATCAAATTAATGCACTAAATGCTGATTCATTCAACTTTAATCATGCATCAAATTTTTCTGTACCTAATCCTTCAACCTCATCAACCCAAATGCCAATTGTATGTCATATTTGTGGCAAGCCCCACTTTACCACTAAATGCTGGTATTTCCCTGGCAACTCTAGGGGAAATTCTTATCAGAGGGGGGGTTTAAATAATGTTCGTCGAGGCAGATCCTTTTTAGGGGAAATCATTCGAGGCACAGAGGTCATTATAACAAATCCTATGACAGGAATAGCCACTCCGAACAAAATTTAAACTAGTAGGGGGTTTCCGACACACATTTAGGGACCAAACTAATTTTTCGGAGACCCACTTACATTTGCAAAATCAAAAATGGTCCTCTAAAAATCAATTGATGAAGTCAGAATGCAAAACAAAAGATCCATTTCAGAACAGTTTCACAAAGCAGAATTCAATGTCAAATCAAAATTTTAAGAATTCTAGTGACACTAATTTAGGGGGATCTAATGTTTGTAAACAAAAGACAAATTTTGACAATTCACATTTTTCTGAAAAAAATTTTGGGGAGGTTACTAGCATGTCAAAAAAGTCTGACTCAATTGACAATACTAAACAATTTTGCAACATCAACGAGGGCAATTTTCAGGAAAACTCTGACATCAGGGTGGTTATGTCCTGCAATGACATAAATAGCCCTTTGCCAATTATTGAAATTAATATTGCCGGCGTATCCTGTTTTGGTCTGCTTGATTCAGGAGCCAATTTAAGCTTAATTCAACAAGAAGTGGTGGACAAAATTAAGGAAACCACAAAACTGAATTTTGTAGCTAGGAATGTAAAAATCAAGACAATTAATGATAGTTTTGTCCCATACTCCTCGGCTATTGATATGAAATTCAAAATCGAAAACAAATGGTTTTCCAGTTTATTTTTCGTGACAAATTTCAATTGGAACTCAAGTTATAATGTAATTTTGGGTTACGATTTTTTCCACCGAAACAGAATAATTTTAGACTCTGTAAATAAGAGGTTAATATCTGATAAAACATCATTAAAATTTGTAACAACAAACTCAAAACAAGATCAAAGCGTAGTTGTTGGGAATTTAATTGTTGATAATGAAAATACTCAGAGTGTTAGCAATGCTAAAAATTTTTTTAAAGTAAAATCTGACACCAATGTGAGGATTAAATCACACTCCTTTGAGATCATTCACATTAAAACTCCTAAACAATTAAAGAACTCAAAATTAATGATTTTTTCTCCTGACAAAATCAATAAGTCATGTGACATCCTAGATTCAATTCATAACTCTAAGGAGTCAAAATTTTTTTCTGTCATTATTGACAACACCACCAATTCCGACTTTTGTATCCAGAAAGGACAGGTGTTAGGCACAGTCAGGGAATTTTTTGAAAATGAAATGGTTCAATTTCAAAATCAAATTCAAAATTTGGAAATTAACAGTTTAAACCGACAAGATATTTTAGATTTAAGGAAAAAGGAATTATCTATTGATGATTTTGACTTAGATCATTTAAATGAAATTGACAAAAAAAACATGCAAAAGTTATTGATGGAAAATTATGAGGTTTTTTCAAAATCTTACTTAACGCTAGGGTCAACTGATGCTGTAGAGCCTGAATTCCATCTGTTACATAACTTTCCCATCCAATCTAGACCTTATTCCATCCCCAAAATTGCTCGTGCCTTTGCACAACAGGAAATCAAACAGCTATTAGACGCTGGGATTATTGAGGAAAGTAAAGGTAATTACTCTTTTCCAATAATTTTTGTGCAAAAAAAATCCAATCCAAATGAGCAGGAAAAGAATTTGAAGTTCAGAATGGTAGTAGATTATAGGCTCTTGAACGCAATTACTGTACCTGTTAAAATCTGCTTACCTAGGATAAATGACATAATTCAAAATATTGCTGGAAATAATTTTTTTTGTGTTTTGGACTTAAAGGCAGCCTTTTTCCAAATAAAATTAAAGCCCGAAGATAGGCATAAATTAGCTTTTTGCTCGGAATTAGGCAATTTTCAGCCGGTTCGATTGCCCTTCGGTAGCAAATTATCTTCTTCATATTTTCACTTGCTAATTAGTAAGGCCTTAGGCCATTTAAAAGGTCCAAACTTACAATTTTTCTTAGATGACATTGTAATCGCATCTAAAACTTTTGAAGATCTATTGCAAATGCTACAATCAGTTTTTGATAGGCTCAAATTATTTAATTTAACGTTAGACCCAGCTAAAGTGCAATTGGGTAAACAAAGTATAACCTATCTAGGGTATAATGTTGACCGTAATGGTTATTCCCCATCAGAGGCCAATATTCATAAAGTGACTAATTTTCCTATTCCCAAGAACGTAAAACAAGTACAGACCTTTCTAGGTATGACAAATTATTTCCGAAATTTGATACATAAATATGCAGAAATAATCTCACCAATTGTAGATCTTACAAAAAAGAATGTAAATTTTTTTTGGTCGCAGGATTGTCAGGATGCCTTTGACAAAATTCAAGAGATTATTCTTCATAAACCTACATTAAAGAGCTTAGCTCCTAATGCCCCAATATTTTTAGTGACTGATGCCAGTCGTGCAGCCTTGTCTGCGATTTTAATGCAGAAGGTTAATGATCATTTAGTCCCAATCGAATTTTATTCTAAGAAATTATCGCCCGCTGAGGCTAGGTATCCTTCCATAAGAAGAGAACTTTTTGCCATTTTTTCATCCGTTAAGCATTTTAGAGAGGAACTATTGGGGGTTCCATTTACAATTCTAACTGATGCTAAGACATTAACAAATTTCCTTCAACTCGACAAACAACCAGACATTGTATGTAGATGGATGCTGTTTTTACAGGACTTTACATACAATTTAGAACATATTGAGGGGTCTTTAAACCCATCAGACTATCTGTCTAGAGTCTATGATGATGATTTAAAATTGAACAACATAAATTTGCTCCAACCCAAACATGACCTTTCTGCTAATGTAATTCTCGCAGAGCAGCAGCAGGACCCAGATATTATTCAGATTATTGAAAAAATTAAAAATCAGGAGGATATGTCAGATAATTATTGTTTGGATGATAACAACATTTTGTTAAAATGTATCAAAATTAAAAGAAAGGGTAAAACCCAAACTATAAAGAGAATTTATGTTCCATCCAATTTGGAAAATTCATGCATTGAAAACTCGCACCTAACACACTTTGGGTTTCAGAAGACATACAATTTTTTAAAGAAACTTTATTACTTTCCATTCATGTTTTCTAAGGTCAAGTCCTACTGCAGCTCTTGTGAAAAGTGCTTAGCAAATAAACCCAAACGCGACAAGTCAAAGCCACAATTTATTTCCAAAACTCATTTAGCTTGTGGCCAACAATTAGCCATAGATATTGTTGGGAAATTGTGCAGATCTAGTGATGGGAGATTTTTCATTTTAACTATCATAGACCATTATTCTAGGTTTTTAGAAACATACTCTCTCACTAGCATTACATCAACTACAATCATCAAATGTCTGAATGATTATTTTGCCAGATACGGCATTCCTAAAATCATAATTTCGGACAATGCAAAAAATTTTGTTTCTGATGAAATTGAGACATTTTTCCAGGGATTAAGGATAGACCATAGGAAAACGTCTTTTTATCTGCCGTCTTCTAATGGAATTATCGAGAGATGCCATAGAATTTTGAAAGAAAGTATAGCAGCCATATCAGAAAATACCGCAGAATGGTCACAAAAGTTGCTTTTATTTAAATTGCATTACAACGCCAGCATTCATGGCGTCACCGGTTTTTCTCCTGCGGAACTCTTCTTCGGGAGAAAAATCGACACGCCTATAGACATTTTTTCTGATCCTATTATTAATACCAACTATGAAAATTATGCCAAACAAATGTCCAAGTCTGCGGAGGAAAATAAAGCCGCTGTGGCTGAAAACGAAACCAAATATTTTAACCTGCATAAAAATCATCTAAAGGGCAGGGAGATCAAAAAATTCAATGTAGGTGACAAAGTGTTCATCAAAAATTTCAGAAGCTCGGGTGTTTTTATGCCCAAATACAAGGGACCATACGTAGTCACTAAAAGTTTCAGAAACAACAATTACCTACTCAAAAACGAAAATGATGATTCCGAAAGGGAAGTAAAACTTCACTTTAGTAAGATTTTTAGTGCCAATTAATGTAAAAAAAAAAAAAAAAGAAAAAGAGAATGAATAAAAAGAAAGAAAAAAAAAAAAAGAAAAAAAGAAAAGAAAATCTTCATTGGTAATAAAATTTTTTTTGTTTTGTTTTTTTTTCTTTACCATATGATTCATGGTACGAATGGTCGAATGTCTAGAAATTTTTTTTCCTTGGGACTCGCGACCTCAGGGAATTACGTTTTGGTTAGGCTGGCACTACAAAACTTAGTTTTGAGACAAAGTACTTTAAATTCTTTTACAATGTTCATATTGGTATTAGAGAGAATTCATTGCAAAAGAAAAAATTTTTTTTCTCTCCCTTCTACAAAAAAAAAAAAAAAAAAAATTTTCGTTTCATTCTTATGACAACATGCAAATTTATGTATGGTTTGTTGATCGAAGTGTAGGTAATGTTATGATCTGAAGTGACCCTTTGGAAAGAGATGAATGCACTGAATAACGAAACATTTGACTTACCAAAATGTTATGTATTTTTATGTATTGTATTTTGTGTATATGTGTATTTTTCTCTGTCGGGGGGTGGAATGTGAAGAAGGTGATCTGAGAATCAGTAAATTCAAATTAAACTGCAAGTGCGTGATATTTGAACTGTGTTTACGAGGCTCCTTACCAGATGGCAGCACATTTTAAGCTTTCCGTATCCATGATTGCTAAAGAGAAGTGTGACGAGTTTGACGTCATGCGATCTTCCCCAGTTTGGAGCGATGTGTTGTCCTCTCCTGTCTCTCTCCTTCTCGGCTAGCTGGTGTGTGTGGAACGTCGAATTTGTTTTTCGTGAGGTGCTGTTCTTCGCGTCTCGATGGAAAAAAAAAAAAAAAAAAATTCCTTATATCTTGTGAAATGTTGTAAAGGAATTAATATATTTTAGCCCAGAAATCAGTTTAGTGATGCTTGAAAGAAGAAATGTGCCCTTTTATTACGGATGTTCATGGATTGGCTCGGATTGGATGAGTCGCGCCTGAGAGACAAAGGGTATATAACCCTAAAACGTTTCTTTGCAACGCAACCGAAAGAAATCAAGTGCGACTGTACTACAAAATGTGCTGGTCATGGATAAAGACCGATCATCTAATTTGCTACTTAATTTTCGAGGTACAGACATTTTAATAGCTTTCCGGAGCCTTTTGAACTCTACTTACAACGCCACCACGTGCTCTCCGTTATGTATTCCACTTCGCATATTATTTGACTTGTGGGCCCACCAGTATGATTGTCTTGTTTGATGATGTGTATTAATAAAGAACATTCGGTAAGTCATATTCACTTTCATTATTTAGTGTTCTAATATTTGTGCATTTTAAAAATTTTAGAGATTTACACAACGCGATGTTCAGATAGTGATTCTAATTTTTTGAATTATGAATTTACGTTAGCAATTTTGCTCTTTCATTTATCTTTTTGTTTCGGACAATTTAATACAAGGCATTTTTGACGTTTTACAGCAAAAATAGCTTGTACATTTTAGTTACCACGGCAAAAGTAGTGTCGTTTGAAAGACCAGTGTAAGAACCTTAAAATAATGTATAAACAACCAAGGAAAGTTCAACGTGCTTTCAGTTGCGTAAGACAGAAATATGAAAAATGTCATATTTAACTGATATTCAAACGGTCATAACTTCCTCTGCCAACAACATATTGATTTTTTTTTTTTTTTTTTTTTGCTAATGACATACTCTATTTTATGTTTTAATAGAACAGTTGTGTCCTTTGAGGCGAAATGCTTAAATTTTTTTTACGAAAAATGCACAGGCGAAAATACATTTTTTGTAAAAAAAATTTAACATTTCGCCTCAAAGGACTCAATTGTTCTGTTAAGACAAAGAATAGAATATGACATTGGCAAAAAAAAAATATTTTAATATGTTGTTAGCAGAGGAAGTTATGACCGTTTGAATATCGGTAAAATACGACATGTTTCATATTTCGGCCTTACGCAACTAAAAGCACGTTGAACTTTCCTCGGTTGTTTATACATTATTTTAAAGTGCTTACACTAGTCTTTCAAACAACACTACTTTTGCCGGGAAACTGAAATGTACAAGCTGTTTTTAGACCTCAAAAATGCTGAAAAACGTCAAAAATGCTTTGTTTTGAGGGCCTTCACTGACCTTACGGCAACAACTTACCTCAAATTTAACATTCATTTTGCAAAGTTTGACCTTCTGTATTTCATATACAAAAAGAAAATTGGAGTTAAACAGTTCCTGGTAAGAGTTTTGGCTCACAGCAACTTCCATGTCTTGAAAATCCGCTTAATTTTCGATGCCGCACCTTCACCTTTAAGGATCCATAAAAACTAAACAACTCAACTTTGGAACAAAACATTCTGGATTTGGTCTTTCAATAAGATAATAAACATTCGGTAATTTTTTGGAAGAAATCTGAGACGTCGTGAATCACAGGCGTGACACTCTCTCAGATTCTTGCTCTTAATGGGTTAAAATATTCTACATTCTATAGTGTCGTGATGTGATTTCAGTAAAATTTGACAGAATATTCAATTTAAGGTCTATTGATACTCTACTGTGCTGTATTACTGTCATTAGTTTACATGTAGTCAAAATTAGTTTCATCACACCGCGCTATGTTATAACGAGGGTTCAAGATCTGATCCCCAACCTCCAAGGAATAACTGGCTTCTTTAGTATTCACATTTTTTAGTCGTAGTTGCTCTTTTTGTATTCATATTTATACACTAAAATAAATCTAAGGTTTTAATTTGAATTTAATTGAAACAAGTTTTTTATGCATTTATTTATAATTTTGGGGATCCATAAAAACTAAACAACTTAACTTTAGAACAAAACATTCTGGATTTGGTCTTTCAATAAGATAATAAACATTTGGTAATTTTTTGGAAAAAAGCTGAGACGTCATGAATCACAGGCATGACACTCTCTCAGATTCTTGCTCTTAATCATCGTAGCAAATAACTTTTTTCAAAGTTATGATTGCATAAATACTTTTGTATAAGGTAGAATGTAGAATGATAAGCTTCCATATAAAATAATTTGTTTTCTTGCATAAATAACGAAAGCTTACAAACCCCGGATAAGGTTGTTATTTTCCCGTTAGTATGTTAAGAATGATTTGCAATATTTTTTGTCCACAGTAAGAAGAAAAAATGCCTAGTGACTCATCAAACAATGCCAAAATCATTATTGCTGAAATTTAAAATTTAATGTTTGATTTTTAAATAAAACAATCCATTAAATAATACTAATAGTTGCATAAAAAGGAAAAAAAAAAGATCCACAAAAAATGAACTAACCCAGTAAATGTATAAAATTGGGAATTGTTAGAAGGTTAATATATGTAATTGTATCAGTTTCAGCTCTAATGTATTTTTGATTCATGGGCTACTTTTAAATAACAGTTAGGTCTGCTCTATCCTTTGCAATTTTAGAAAGACATACACAAGCCACATAAACCGAAAGAAAGTACACGAGAATTTGGGTGTGACCTTTAAGCCGTTTTATATATAATAGCTCAAATTCTCATTGTAATGAAACCAATATTGTTACATTTTTATTAATATGTTAAAAACCTTTAACATTTTCTCATACAAGTGAGGCAAACGTGAATTTCTTGAATAATCCAAACAACAAGCGTGAAATCCATCAAACAATCCTCCAGTCTCCCTAAACACACAAAAATGTAAAGCATCACCCATTGAGCTTGCAAATTCGACATTGAAAAGAAGCAATTCCTAAGTAAGGAAGAGGTAAAATAAAGAAACCGATGTAAAGTAAATAAAGACACCGGGATTTTTCTTGCCACGAGCAAGAAAAATTGCCGCTGTGAGGCCGATCTTGTTGGCCTTGGCCGGAAAAATTAGGTTTTTCTTAGACGAGGAAAACCACATCTTTTTTCCCATAAAAAGGTTGATTGAATGCACAGATTTGGATAATTCTAAGTGGCTGTAAATTTTATGTGAAAATTTTGATTAAATATGTGATAGACATGAATTATTGTATAATCAGCTGATGTAATCTCGCAGAAGAAAAACAATAATGTGATTGATCAATGAGGGTTTAATCGGTTTTGTATTTACATTTAACCCATTAATGCCTGACATTTTTTTCCAGAAATATTTTGTATACTGGTTACAAATAGTATTTAATTTGACAGGAAAAATAATTTAAAAATATGTCAAACATATTTTTTTTTATTAAAAATAGAAAAATCTTCACTAGAAAGGGACGCTAGGCACTAGAGGGTACATACTTTTTTTACTAAAATTTTTTTCTGCCTAAGATATAATATTTAAAAAGACATTTTATAAGAAGAAATAAAAGCAGCAATCAACATAAACTGGGAAGCTGGAAATAGCTTTGAAAACTTAGCTTTTTTTATTTGAGATTGTGAACTATGTCATTTTTGATAAAGATCATTAAAAAACGGCTATAGAACACACTTAACAATGGTTATGCGCTGCAATCTGTTAATAATGAATTGAAACAATGCCAAAGTAGTAATTGAACACTATTATTTGGTTGAAATGTTCATTTCTGGTAAATTCAGACACACTTTTTGGACCATCCTTAAAAAAGGACGCTAGGCATTAATGAGTTAAGTTTTTTGGAAACTCTGAAATCGTTATTCATGTGCTTGCATTCTGTGAACGAAACCTTACGTAGAGTTATTTAAGGGCCATTCCCGGAAATCGTCCTCCACGTCACGCTTCATATATTTCATTAGAAATAATAATACAAAAGGGTAATGAGCAAAATTTTGTTGCTTAGGAAATCACACAGGTATGTGTGATTTCTGAAGAAAATATTTTCATCATTACTTATTACTTTTTAATGAACTATGGGAACCATGACGTTGCCACTTTTTGTGGAATAGAATTTTGTGGAATAACTATTTAATGGTTTAAATTATTGTTTCCCAACAAATGAGATATGTTTCATTTACATTGGAACCCTTGCTTTCAAAATCTACAATTGGTTTGTTGCTAAAATAATAGAGCAGAAATTAACTAATTCATAAGGCCCGTTACAAGAGCTGGCTTGGAATGTACCGCACGTGACACATACAAATAAATTAAATTTTACTGAAAAAAAATATTTGACAAGAATATATCTGTGTCAGGAGTATCTTTGCATCAAATGTAAACATTAAAAATGTATAAAGCAGTAAGTAACCGTCTCTAAGCAAGGGATAAGGTAGAAACATGCAATTCACCGCCAATTCGGCTATTTCGATCCATGGACAGCTGTTCCGAGCTTATTATGCTCTCATCAGCATGGAATACGAAAGTAGTCGAGTTGGAGGCAAAAATCCTCTTATAAAGCAAAGAGAGCTAAAAAAAACTGGTAGCTAATGTGAAATTAGAATACCAGCGAGCGAACGCATTGGTACGATACAACTCGTAAATATTTTTAGGCAGAGCTCAAGGTATAAAGCAGTTTGGGCGGTTACTTACTGCTTTATACCTTGAGCTCTTCCTAAAAAAAAAAAATACGAGTTGTACCGTACCAAGTGCGGTCGCTCGCTGGTACTCTAATTTCCCATTAGCTGCCAGTTTTCTTAGCTCTCTTTGCTTTATAAGAGGATTTTTGCCTCCAACTCGACGACTTTCGTATTCCTTGCTGATGAGAGCATAATAAGCTCGAAACAACTGTCCATGGATCGAAATAGCCGAGTTGGCGGTGTATTGCATTAAAAATGGGTTTACTCCTGTTTATGTAAAATATTAGGATCTATAACAATATGTTGGTGAAATTACAGAGTCTGATTGTTCCTCAAGTGAGAGTGGAATGGCTCTTTACAAAAAATCTATTAAATTACGTGTGAGTTAGTCAATGAGCAGTTCATACGTTTTGTATCTAGCTAAACCTCTGAAATCGTCAAACATGTGTTTGTATCTGTGGACAAAACTTTATTTGGATTCGTTTTAATTTGTCAAAATGCTATATTTGTGGATCGAATGATCAGTGAGAGTTTAATAACTTTTGTGTCTAGCTAAACTACTGAAATCATCATGTGTTTGTATGCTGTTTACAGATCAGTATTTAATTGGGAGCTTTTTTTAGAAAGTCTACTCAAATATACTGAGTGGAGTGAGGTTTAAAAAACTTGAGGTAGAAAAGCTATACATGTATTATTTTGTACAAGTCAACTTATTGCTTTTCCAAGTTAAAAAAAAAAAAACAAAAAAACAAAAAAAACAAATCTGGCGTTTTTAGAGCACAACAAATTTAAAATCTAAAAAGAGAACATTTCTAACAAAAGAACCATGTAAAACAATACCTGCATTGCAACATTTTCGGATTTCTCTTGAAGTTTTGATATCAAGATAGTAAATTAGACTGATGTAATGCATATGAATGCTTTTTTTATTAGTTTTTTTTTCCTTTTTTAGTTCTAGAACTGTGTCTTTTTGAGGACAGTTCTTTGCTGCGTACAGTTATTCGTCTTCTAAGTTACGGCTTTATTTATTCATTTATTTTAAAGCAATTAAGGTTTTTTAATTCATAGAGTTTCCTGCTCACTGGTGTGAGAAGAGTCACATGTCATTTGCTGATTTTTCTTGCTGAAATACTTCATTCACATACATCTATATGCAAAAATTAAATTTGTGTTCAAAACGTTTTTCGCGATTCAGAACTCATGCAGTAACATTATTTCTTTATGTAATAAAATCTTTTCATGCAGGCTGTAATATAATCAGACAAAGCTATAAAAGTTCTAGTACGAAGTAAGAGCGTCCTTTCTAATTAAAGAGTCATGGGAATCCTATCAGAACTTATTTTCATGTGTGTCCGAGTTAAGGTTTTGTTAACAAATACAAAAGATTCGATTTAGCCATTACCAAAGCGGTTGGATAACAAATCACCTCTTTTTTTTCGTTTGCGCACACTGCAAAAAATGAGCTGTTGTTTTTACAGTTTCATACTTTCAGCCGAGTTTACAATTTAAAACCGTGAAATTCACAGTAATAAACTGTAAAACTAGAAATTTTACAGTTTCTTTCTGTTAAGTTAGCAATTTTACTGTTTATTGCAGTAAAATTTAGCTGTATTATACCATAAAAACAACAGTATACTACTGGCCGCAGAGGTTCCAGTTTAAAACTGTAAAATGCACGGTTATTGAATATTAAATTAGAAATTTTACAGTTTATTACTGTAAAATTAGCAATTTTTATAGTTTATTACTGTAAAATTAGCTATATTATACTGTAAAACTAGCAATTTTACAGTTTATTACTATAGACTAGCAGTTTTACAGTTTATTACTGTAAAATTAGCTGTATTAAACTGTAAAAACAACAGTTCATTTTTTACAGAGTATATTTTTGCGAGATTGACAGAATCTTTAACTAAACTATTCATAACATTCATTATAAAATTAGCAATTTTACAGTTTCTTACTATAAACTAGCCATTTCAAAATTTACTACTGTTAAATTAGCAGTTTTACAGTTTATTAAAGTAGAATTACTGTAAAACTAGCTGTATTATACTGCAAAAACAACATCCATTTTTTACAGTGCAGAATCTTTAACTAAACTATTCATAACTCTCTGGAAATGCGTTAGCCGTTCTTAGACTATCGAGATCGGGGCATGCCAAGATCAGGCCGGCACAGTCGTGAGTGACCATGGCGGGAAAGTAAGCCACGGGGTCGTGGGAAGAGGCACTCCCACGCCTCGGATAAAAAGGTGCACCCCTGACCAACACAACATGACTGACGGTCAGCTCTCGAAATTGAGCATCTCGGATTGATAATTAGCATGATTTAAACGGTTGTTTTATTTTTCTTGGCATTCTCTTGATGTGGCATAGTGAAAGTTAGATCCGTTTCTTTCGGTTGCTTTTCTTCAGAAACTTTGTAGGGAAACGTCGAGAGTTCCAATTTAAAATCGTGAGTAACCCTCTGGCTTCTAAAAGAAGGAAACTAGCTTCCGGTTTAGAGATAAGGATAATTATTATCAAATTAGAATGAAAAAGCTTTGGAGTAACGTCGTTGATTTACTGTCATATAATACTAAGTATAAATTGATGAGATGGGTCAACAGGTTCGTCATTTCAAGTTTTTCCGGGGGGGGAGGGTGAAAACGCAATGCAATTTCCCCAGAAAACAACAAAAACCACGCCCACTTACCTCTACATACATTGGTTTCTCAAAGTCGGGGGGGAGGCAATTGACCCCTTCCCCTGCCTTGTTTTTTATGCTGGTTTCTCTAAATCTGTGGTTCCCAAATAGGAAGCGATTGCCCCCAAAGAAGTGTTTTGGCTCCAGAAGGGTCAATAAATTCTGGACGAACACTAAGGTCGATGATTTGTTGAAAGATATAATAACAATAATAATAATGAGCCAGAGAATATTAGTATTAAAAACGTGTGCGAAACCGATTGTTCAGTGTTTAGACAAGGATTCACAAGTTACAAAAGAAACGAATCAAAATTCAGGAGCTTCTAACTCAAACCTTGGTTGAGCCATAAGAAAGTATTTTATCTGCCATATTCATTGCCAAGTTTGTACATTCTTTAAGTTTTTTAAATTTTTTTTTCAATGTAAGTGTCATAAACTTTGATTCCCCCAGATTATAATTTGAAAAGAAAATAATTTCATAAAAAAAGCTTTAGTTTTTAAAAAGTACGTACCTTTCAGTATACAGTGAAAATTATATACGTTCCTTTCTGTTGCTTTTGTTCAGCAACTTTGTAGGGAAACGTCAAGAGTTGCAATTCAAAATCGTGAGTTACCCTCTGAGAAGGAGAATTATTATGAACTTGGAATTAAAAAGTTTAGGAACAACGTCGTCGATTTACTGTCATATAATACTAAGTGAAAATTCGGGCGATGGACCAAGTACTGTTGTTTAGTTATTAATGCTGGTTCCTCTAAATCTGTCTTTCCCAGCTTTTAAGTAATTGCCCCCTAAGAAGTGTTTTGGCTCCAGAAGGGTTGATAAGTTCTGGACGAACACTAGGGTCGATGAGTATTTAAAAGATATTAAAAATATTATTTATCAGCCAGAAAGTATTGGGCCATGGTAGCCCGATCGGTAAGGCGTCGGACTCGTGACTGAAGGGTCCCGGGTTCGATCCCAGCCGATCAAAGATCCACCGTCTTCATTAATGGTGGCTGGGAGACGTTAAAAATGGTCGTGGTCACAAAGTCCTCCAAGTGAAACGATACCTCTGGGGTCCCTGGGCCAACTGTTTACTCGGCCCTTGGTCTGGTTCAAAAATTGAACAAAGCGCTCTTCAGTGCCCCATCCCAGTCAAACCGCGAACTGTGGTAGGTACGGGGGACCTTGGAGTGTGTGAAGCCAGAGAGTATTGATATTAAAAACGTGCGCGCAGGGCCCGACTATCTAAACGTGAGGCCCAAGTGAAATGATACCTCTGGGGTCCCTGGGCCAACTGTTTGCTCTGCCCTTAGTCTGGTTCAAAAACTGAACAAAGCGCTCTTTAGGGCCCCATCCCGATCAAACCACGAACTGTGGTAGGTACGGGGGACCTTGGAGTGTGTGAAGCTAGAGAGTATTGATAGTAAAAACGTGCACGCAGGGCCCGACTAATTAAACGAGAGGCCCAAGGCCAACAATACTTTGGAGTATTTACCCCCCCCCCTGCGTTCTACCTTTTTGTATCAACGAAAAACAATCTTTAACTTTTTCGCAGTGTCGGTGCTAGCCTCTTCTGGTTTGGCCTGCAGGGCAATATGCAGTCGCATTGAATGCATTATGTCTAGCACTGATACTGCTTTTTATATCCATTTTAGCTTAAGAGTTTTATAGCTAATTCTCAAGAAAGGAATACTTTTCACTTGCATAAAAGGAATAAGAGAAATATTAATTAAGTATCATAAGAGGTTTTTTTTTTTTTTTTTTTCAATTTAGTATTATTATTATTTTCTCTCAAAAATACGTAATTCTTTAATGCTGTGCAGCAGTTTTTAGAAAATTAGGGGCCCCTTAGGAAAATGTGGCCCCAGTCCCAGGCCTAGTTGGCCTTGCCATAATCATGCCCTGCGTGCCGAAACCGATTGTTCAGTGTTTAAACAGGGATTCACAAGCTAAAAAAGAAACAAATCAAAATTCAAGAGCTTCAAACTCAAACCTTGGTTGAGCCATAAGGAACTATTTTATCTTTCATTGTCAAGTTTATACCTTCTTAAAGTTTTTGAATTGTCTTTTTGAAATGAAAGTGTCATTGTCTTCGATTTCCCCAGATTATAGCTTGAAAAAGAGAATAATTTCTTTAAAAAATTGCTTTATTTTTAAAAAAATACGTTACCTTTCAAATACCTATCAGTTCCTATTGCACAAGAAATAAAGAAAAAAAAGGAGCGTAAAAAAGAGTACTTTATTCTTGTTTTTTAGTTTGAGAATAACTGGATAAAATTACATTTTTATGTTCATTTTTTTCAAATTAAAATTTTTGTATTTTTAATTACATTGATGTCCACTAGCACTATTTTATGTTGTTTTCTGAGCAAAAAAAGAGGGGGGAGGGTGATAAGGTCTATCAGCCTTGAAGAGGGGACGATTGGTTCATAAAGGTTGAAAACCACTGCTCTAAACCTAGA
This sequence comes from Uloborus plumipes, assembly GCA_038373865.1. NCBI lineage: Eukaryota > Metazoa > Arthropoda > Arachnida > Araneae > Uloboridae > Uloborus > Uloborus plumipes. The sequence goes on from JAXGGA010006602.1 coordinate 40,641, forward strand.
AAATGTCTTTATGTAATTCAATGATACGCTGCTTAAATAAGGGTATGAACAAACTGGCATTAAAGAGTACTGATACTTAAAGTACATTGTGTAAAGTAACGCGTCTTTATATGGAGAACAGTTAAAACTTGAGTTAGCTTAAAGCTAAAAGTGACTTCCGAATTTAAATGAAAGGAGAATTCTGACGTATCAACTTCGAGTTAAAAATGTTTGTAGTAGTATTTTTAATTTTTTACCATACAATACTAACTGTGAATTGAGGAGATGGACCAAAGTAATGCTGATTAACTTTATTTTGCTGGTTCTTTTAAAACAAGTGAATGAGTGTTTAGATGGTTTACTGATGTGCTGCTTGTATCACGCCCACAAGACGCTTACATTCAAAGGTACAGTTACTTAGAGTAGCGATTTCTATGCAGTGGTCCGGCGAATCAACACGGTCAGCAAAAAATTTTACTGGTTCTTTAAAGATTTCCGCTTGTCCAAGTTAAAGAAAAAATCCTTGTTCAGAAAAGAAGAAAAGAAAAAAAAAAAAAAATATATGGAAACACCAGAATAAAATTTAAAAAATAACATATTCGATATATTTTACTTGCATTTTGTAATTAATTTTCCCAACTTTCTGTTATTTTCAACAATGTTTACTGCCTAAGCAAAATTTTTACAATAATTATTTGTCGAATATTTATATTTTAATATTTTCTTAACATTTCTTAACGTTAAATATTTTCTTAAGTTTTTTGACGCCAAGTAAAGTTTTATTTCTATATTTATTAATTAATTTATTATTATTGCTCTTTTGTTAAAAGGTGAAGAAAAAACTTCAACCTTTAACAAAAAATTTCACATGTGTTTCTATGTCTTCGAGTCGAAAGTATTTTTTCCCCCTTTTTTTTAAAGTAAAAAGTTCAAAAAATCCTCCACGGGGCAAGAAAAATTATCTCATGTATTTTGAATGGTCCGCAATCACAAGTTTTTCTTTTTCTTTTTTTTTCTACAAAAAACTGAAAGCAAATTAAGAAAAAAAAAACATCACTGATCGCAAATTAATTTCAATAGCTCTTGCCGGTCAGCGGGTCAAAGGAAGAAGGAGTCGGCGGGTCGAGGGAGAAAAAGCGAATCCAATTCAGTTGAAAATCCAGATGGCCACCCCTTTCTAGGCACAAAGTCTAAAATCCAGATTTTTTTTTTTTTATTTTTTATATATATATAAAGGCGTTACGCATCACTCAAGCGACAGCATTTTATCGTGTTTTTTACCGCTTTGACCCAAAAGCTACTTTTAATAGTTAACCACGTATTAATCATGGGTCTTCACCGGGCTATGAACAAAATTGAAAGCACATTTGACCGCTTGGTATATAGCTATCTGCTATTGCGTAAAAAAACCCTAGAACTGCACTTGATATGTTTTCGGCAGGTATTATTATCATGGTAGTTATGTACATCTGTCAATATACCATGTAAAATCTGTAAGGTATTTTATTTATTTATTTATTTATTTATTTATTTTATTATATTATTATTTATAGTTTTTTATTTCTCCCCCCCCCCCTCTTTTTTTAATTTACATTTTTATTCAATTCACTTATTCATTAATTAGTTATTTTTTTATTATTAATCTATATATATATAAATAATTTCTCAATAATGCGAAAGAATATTACTAATAAATCATTTGTATTCAATAATTTATGAAGTAAATATGGAACTTAGGGGATACGGATCTTAAATGGTTAAGGATAGGTTGTAGATAATATTTCAAATTTCGGATATTGTTCCTAATATGTTAAATTCATTACAACACGCACCCCAAAAGAATAGCCACCAGTTTCCCTTTGCATTATTTTCTCGAAAATCATATAAAATTACAATGAAACAAAACGAAAATAATTGAAGCATTCACAAGGCGTGGTTCGGTGCTTATACACATCATTCCGAAAGGCGTGGTACCACAGATAATGCCAGGTCGAAATCATTTATTTTTTTCCACATTCTCTAGAGTTACCTCTGATATAGTCAAAATGGTTTTGCAACGAAACAATGGCTTTTTCCGTTTTAGCCCCAATGATTATTCAGTTTTTTCGTTCTTAGAATTTTTATTTTATTCAATGGTCCATTTGATTTTTTTTTTCTCTCTTCTCGGATATGAATATGGGTCAAGCAGACATCGGCTGATTTTCGCCATTCCTTTTTCTTTGTTGTTGACGTAACAATCGTTTTGCGGGGAGAAAGAATGAAAAAGAAAAAAGTGGCTTATTGTCTTCGAACTGGCCATCGCAGAGGAAGTTTACGGGGAGTTTACTTTGAGTAATCTCGGGCGATGAAAAGGATTAGGATTATCTCTATCGATATTGAAATTACCTCTCACTTCCGCGAAAGATATAGGGCGTTTACAAAACGCATTGTGACCACGTTGGTTTTCTTTTCAGAAGTTTTTCCTTATTTGACGTACAATATGTTTTGAGTTAGTTATTTTCGTCCGTTTGCTTTTCAAAACGTTTTGAATACCGAAAATCTTTCCCTAGTATTTAAACTTTGTCCAATTCTGTTCAAGATCATTTAAAACTCAATTCGTCTGTACTAGTTTTTAAGGTTTTAAATCTCTGATATTTTTGAGCTTGTAATGAGTGGGCGGGTATAAAGCTTGAGGTAAACTTTTAAAATTATTAAAACTGGAAAAATAGTCAAAACAAAACGCTAGCAGGAAGCGAGCATTGCTAGAACACAGAGTTTTTTAAAACACATTCATTATAATAATAGAAATAACAATTTTTATTATTATTATATATTTTATCCATGTTGATGATTTGCGTAATTTGTTTTAAAGTTTATACGTTATTCGGTACATTATACATGTAAAGATTATTTCAGCTCTTTTCCTTCTTTACTCTTACTTATGTGAAAGCTCGGATTATAAAAGCAAAACTTTTTTTTTTAATTTTATGTATTCATTTTTCTTTTTGTACTATATTTCATTTATACAGAAAGTGTAATTATCGTACGTGACTGTGTTATGCTGTCTGTGCAAAGTAAAATCTTTAAAATTAAGCCTTATTTAAAATTAAGGCTTTTAAAAGCCTCTTGTTTGATTGATCTCCTTGAGTAAAAAAAAACAAATCTAGTTGTCGTAGAAAAGCTCTTTTGCTTCATCAGCAACATTTTTTTTTTTTTTGCTAGAGATAGGGCCATGCTCCACATTAGCGTAAAACGCGACCGAAACTGAAGGCAGAAACCGAAAATCCGGGTACTTTCCATAGGAACACCATTGAATCCATTTTACGCTTCTGCCTATTTTTTCTGCTTTACGTCGATGTGGAGCATGGCCCATACTTTTGAAACAAATTCATCTTCACTTTCTGAAGAGTTCCTCGATGTTTTTCTAGAAATGATTTATACCCTATTTTTTATCTTTATCAAACTCTCTATTAAAATTGAACAATCGACACAGAAAATATATTTGCTTAAATTAAAAATGACTTTCAGTTAATAGAAATAGTTCAGTTAATAGAGCGCCTCGGTCAAGACCGGAACGTGTGGAAATCCCTCTACTGCAATTATTTCAAGTAAATAATATAGCTTATTTAGCTGTTATTTATTAATTGAATAAAGATGTTTCATGCTTTAATGAAATTCCGCGCTCTCTCTTTTGTTTATGTTCGAAAGTTCGATGAACTGTCAGCTTCTGATGAGATGAAGGGGGTCACGGGGCACGTACCACACCGTTCTGCTACAGATCATGAACCCCGCTTTCTCCCGTCACGGAAGGATAGTGGAAATATTTTTAGAACCCGAACCGAAGACTTGCCGCCAAATCTATTCGAGTTGGGAATTAACAGTTGCAAATTTGTAAATCTGTCGGCAAAGTGATTAACAGTCACTGTCTAATCCAATTAAAGAGGAGATGCAGTGGTTCAAATTATGCGTGAATTGTAGGAAAAAAATGTCTTTAAAACATCTTAAACTGATAATCGTGTTTGGTAACAAATTAAGACATTTTCCTTGCGTGATAATGAGCAATATATGTGATGCCTGAAAAATTTTTACATTTCAGTTTCCCCTAATAGCACGATTTTCAAATTCTTTTAGCTGTCGTAAACAATTAATTACACAGAAAAACAAAAATTTTAATGCATTTATACAAGTAGTTTATTGTACTTGTTTTGCGTGCAGTGACTTCAAATGAACAGCTCGTTTTGATTCGCAAGTAACAGATTTACTTCAAAAGGACAACTTTTGGTTTATTTTAGAGATTTTTTTCTGACTTCGCACAAAATTATGAACATGCTATATGGTTATATATACCTAGATATATCCTGTAGCACTGTAGAATGCACTTGCTTTTATCCAGAAATAACCGTTGCTGCCCACCATGATAGGAGGTAACATCCAAATTTTCAATTAAAAAAAACTTTCGGATGGAGTATCAGGATATTTGATGTTCATTTCATTATTCATTTCATTTCACACTCCAGGGTCCCCCGTACCTACCACAGCTTCGTGGTTTAACCGGGATAGGGCCCTGAAGAGCGCTCTGTTCTTAATTTTGAACCAGAACCTAGTGTCGAGCAAACCCTAGGCCCAGCACCCCCACAGGTATAGTTTCACCTGGAGGACTTTGTGACCACGACATTTTTAACGCCTCCCAGCCACCATTAATCAAGACGGTGGGTCCTTGATCGACTGGGATCGAACCCGAGTCCCTCCGGACACGAGTCCGATGCCTTACCGATCGGGCCACCACGGCCCTGGATATTTGATGTTGCGACTACGTATTTTTTTCTAAACTCTTACTAAAGACTCTAATATTAAACTGCGTAAAAACTGTAGCTTGCAGAGAAAATCAACTTGCAGGTTTGAATTCAACGATACGAAAGTATCTAAGAACTGGTAAACAATATTACGGAGAGCAAAATATATACAGTGAACTCCCGATTAAATATGGGTCTTTCAGTTTTTTTTTTTTTTTTTTTTTTTTTTTTTTTTACGGCGATGATTTAATGTCATTGTAGAAAAAAAAACTTATTTTTTCATACATTTAAAAAAAAAAATGAGTCACAAAGCAGCTCTCACTCGCATCAATGCATTTGTTAAATATTTAACGGAGCAGGATGATACATCGCTTAACTTCAATCACTAACTAAAAAGTGGTTTAAAATTAAAAATCAAAACAAACTGATCGTATTTTTGGCAAAAACTTAGGATACAAATTAACAATATGCTGTTGTTTTTTTATGAATGTGTTAGTGCTCGTTTGAAACTTTTACAAAAATTTTTTATCAATATTGCCTGTTTCAGCTGTAATTTAAATGTATGTAACAGTGAGTTATAGATTTTTTAAGCTATTGTATACATTGGTTTTAGTTTTTACTTATTTTACGGGTGTCTTACTATAGTTAAAAAATGTCTTCTATTTTGTAGACTGAACGCTTTGAGCTTTCTGTAGCTGAAAAACTTGACGTGATAGAGTGAAAATGAGACCATTTTTGGTTCAGAGGGCATATGTTCATCAAAAACAAATCACAGATTCAGGATAAATAAATCTCTGCTTCATAGTATTAATCGAGCCAGCATTATATGCAAATGCATATATGCAGATAAAATTGCAAATTTTCGCTTCTTTTGACGTTAGTCCGTATATATGGATAAAAAGGGGTAAAACTACAATGTAAAAACAAAAATACCACTTTTTTTCAAATGGAGCAACGTTTCTGTGCGTAAAAAAATATTAGTGCTTATTTTTGAACATTTTTAGTGCATTATTATCAGTGTTTTTATTGCATATTTGCATGCATATTTTGATTGTTTCAAATGAATAAAATCCGCAACCGATCACGAAAAAAAAATTTGCAGTTCCAAAAATGCTCCAATAGTAATAATAAATAACAATTACAAAAATAATAATAAAATAATAATAATAACAATAATAATGAAAGACGAAGACAAGCATAAAAACATGTCCGAAAATGAAAACAGATTCAAAATGTGATAAATGTAAAAGTCGTCAATGTCCAGCCGCCTTAGTCATTATGTAATCTTCCTTACTACTTTTTTTTTTTAATAATATATGAACTTAAAAAAAAAACACAAAAACCTTTAAATTTTGTTTTAAGTTTCTCTCTTTTTTGTTTCACATACATTTCCCCACTAAACTAATCACACTATACCGCATCCATCATCTGCGAAAAATGTCATGTGACTTTTTTATTTCTCCTGCCAGTGTCGACACCCTGTGTCCACTGAAGCATGGGTCAGCGCTTCGGGAACCGGGAAAAACCTCGGTCATTCACTTAAGCAATGGATTTGGATCTGGCCGGTTTTAGGAAAAGACACCGCGAAAAGATAGATTTAAGGGATTAAAGTGCCCTGAATGATTCACACATTTTTTCAAGGACCTTTATCTCTTTAGTTACCTCTAAATCAGTTGAAGCTAAAATTAATAATTATTAGCGTGCAACTGAGCTTCGACGTTGCATTCCCCGTTTTATACGTTGTCTTGCATTTTAGTTTACTTATGCTAAATTCAGAATCAATGTTCTTAGGTTAATATACAATGAGGTATACACTAATGTGCAGATATTAACACGTGTCTATATTAACGCGTTGACTTCCAGGCTACGAGATCACTCGTAGTATGTGAGCTTAGCTGATAAAATCCACTTTGAGTTAGTTCGTAGTTCCTGCATTCGTTGTTTTCCTAGCGATTCAAGTGCATATGAATACACATGAATAGATAATATTTGCCTTCTGGGAATGTACCAAAAAATTCAAACTAACTCACGAGTACATTGATTTTAGCCAAACTCATATGCTACGAATTTTTCGTATCTTGGCAATCAACGTGTTAGAGACAAAACGGTTTTCTCAGTGCGAAATTGCAGGTTGCACAAAAGCTTTCCAAGTCACTGTAAATAATACCATAAGATCCTCAACACGTGAGAACATGGGTAATGTAGGTAACACTTCTTAAAAAGAGATCAAAAGCATAAACTAAATTTCATTCAAAATGTAGCATAAATCACAATGCTACAGAAGGTAAGAAAATTCATGTAACTTATGTTGAATACGATGTTGTCAATGAGTTAAGGTATCGCTGTCCATTCCTCTAGTAACGTCAATTACAGCTCCCGAATTTCTGCTGACAGTATATCGCTTGCAACCATACGTCTTCCCAGAAAGTTCCATACATTCTAGATGGGATTTAGATCCAAAGACCTTGTCGGACAACCTATGCCTGCGTTTCTTAACTTTATTGTTCTCGTGAAGAGTCAAAACCTTTTGAAAAAATTCCGTGAACTGAAGAGAGTTTGGAGGGGAGCTCCAGACCAGTGAGGTTTCTATTTATTTATTGATGTATTTATTTTTTTATAGTTTTCTTATTTTAGATGTAATTCATGTTCATTCTTTCTTTAGATGTATTTCATGATAAATCAGGAAATACATCTTGTACCATAGCCACACCATACTTTGTTTTAAGGTACAAGAAATTACACTTTAGCTTCCCTCACTAGGTGGTTATTAAAATCCCTCAGTAACGTATTCAAATTCATTAGTATTCATCCATAATTCTGGATTTTTTTTCTCTATATTTCTCTTTTTTTCTTTTTCTCACTTCATAAAACAAATGAATTCATTCTTAAAATAAAATGGTCAATTCTTTTGCAACTGCTTAACCGGAAAATAGTGAACTTAATAACCATAATCTAAAATAATCGTCAAATAAGATCTAAGTAATGCTAATGCAAATGATGTACTTTGTGGAATTTTTATCTCTTATTTTAAATGCAAAACTGTTTTGTTGATAATATTCCTAGATTTTATCTTCAATTTTCAACTAAAAAATATTACTACATTTCCTAATGATAAGGAAACAAATAAAATTATTTGTTGGATATAATGAGAGTTATTAATTTTTATGGGGCATTCTTAATACAACTGAAGAAATACAATAACTCATTAATAAAAACAGGAAGTAGTGAACTTATGGGTAACATATAATTCTTTTGATACTTCAAAACCCTGAAAGTTTGTAATCAAAAAATCTAGATGATCTATCGAAATGCTGTTTCCAAATTACGAGTAAATAGCATTTCTTTCTTTCTTTCTTTTTTCTTTGGAGAAATGAACGTGCTTTTTTTTCCTATTCAAACAACTTTTGTAAACGAAACACTTCGGATTCTTGTTTAACTTAAAAAACAACATTGCGTGAATCTAACTAAATTTTCTATTTTCCATGCTTGATTATGCATCATTCTTGAAAACAGCGAGGTTTCTTAATTCCATGAACAAAGTAAATGATAAAGTAACTGTGCACTTAATTTCGTTTAAAAAAAGTTTTTACAAATAAGTTCCAACATAAATGGATATGTACCCGATTGTCAGATAGGAATGTATTAGAAGGAATTATAACGTGTCAGTGAAATAAATAACCCTCTCTTATTTTTCGAATAAAATGGGTGTTCGGCGTGATCTTTTGAATTTTATCAATGATTTGTTTAAGGGCAATTCTACGGTTACAAACGTATCAGTTTTTCCCAAAATAGCTTACAAGGACTAGAAATATGTTAATTCCTTGTTTTACTTTACAATCTTTATGAAAAACTTGGTCTTTGCTACTATATAAACCAGGTAAATTTTGAAGATTTCCAGGAAAACCTTTTAAATAATATTATTTTCTCCGTAACGGACGTATCTTATAAGATACGCTCGTTATGGAACCAAAAAAAAATACATAATAAAAATACTTTTTCTGGAACTGCTCAAAATTTAAATGTATTTTATTGGAGTTGAGTCCATGCTTTTCATAAAATTCATGCAACGAAACAAGGATCTAACATATTTAGAGTCTTTGCAAGCTGTTTTATGCAGCATTTAAATGGAAATGGAATTGCCCATGAGTAAATATTTGAAATAATACTTCCGTTATTGCTTTTGCAGTTAATATATGAAGTTTATACCTTAATTATGCGCCATATTCCTGGCCGATTTGGTGCTTATTATTGACACCTAAAAGCCCAAAATCTACTCCAGCACGACGCCCCTTCCCCCTTCCCTGATAAATTCAAATCTGTATCACCAAGATCTCTATTGAAACTAAACGATCTTGGATAAAACCCAAAATCTGTGAGTGGAGGTTTAAACACCCCTCGCGCGAAAATTGTTTCCACTCAGAAATTGGCTCTTTTTCGAAAAAACTCTCTTTTGTATGAGGAGCTGTTAAAAAGTCGGTCACTCATGTAAAATTAATATTGTTTAATTCCAAATCCGTTACTATAAAAGTACAAAATATGTGACACCTCAATTATTGTTTTGAGTCACTTAATTTGTTTGCACAGTTAGTATTTTAAATTTAAAAAAATTCTTCTCTTTGGTCTCTTGTTCGATTTTAGTTCTAATAGTTGCTTCACTGTTCTTTTAGAACAGGAAATCTATCTTTTTCATCAAGTCGAACCCAAAAGCAAAGAATTTCAAAAAAAATACCCAGAATCCAATATCTTCATTAAAAACTCAAGATTTTAGATTCAAAATCTGTCAACCCAGGTTTAAACACCCCTCGCGCGCGGATTGTTTGCACTCAGAAATTGGCTCTTTTTCGCAACAACTCTCTTTTGTGTGAGGCGCTGGGAGAAAGTCGGTCACTCATGTAATAGGGCCCTCGCCGGCCGATAAAGAGAGAAAAGTTGGGCCACTTTCGTCGTGCCCCTGTGTCGGCATTACCTATTTCTCGGTTCGGCTCCGATAGTTTTCCTTTCCTTCGGATTTGTGCCTTCAACCGGTTCAGTGCGAGCGAGCAGGCACTACAGGCACACAGACATTCGGACGGCTTCACTCACATTCTGAGGATGGGATCTAATAAGAAGAAATTCAAAGGTGGGAAGACTGATCAGTGATTTGCCAAATGGAGTTACTCCAGAGGATAAATAAGAGGTAATGTTTCTGTTTAGAGATATTTTGAATGACCCTAATAAGTGTATCTCACGCATTGAAATTCGAAAATAAGCCTCAAAATTTAGTCGGGCGTGTTTTTACTCTTGTAGATTAATAATAAAAAAAAAATCGTGTCGTACACTGCAAAAAAGGAACTGTTGTTTTTACAGTACAATACTGGCAGCCGAGGTTCCAATTTAAAACTAAAAATGCTGAGTAAACTAAGACTAGCAATTTTACATTTTTTACTGCAAAGTTAGAAATTTTACAGTTTATTGCCGTAAAATTTAGCAATATTATACTTCTAAAACAGCAGTATAATACTGGCAGCCGAGGTTTCAGTTTAAAACTGTAAATTGCACGGTAATAAATTGTAAAATTAGCAATTTTACAGTTCATTACTGTAAAATTAGCACTTTTACAGTTTAGTACTGTAAAATTGGTGATTTTACTGTTCATTACTGTAAAATTAGAAAACCTCGGCTGGAAGTATTATACTGTAAAAGCAACAGTTCATTCTTTGCAGTATAAACAAGATAAAATATTTTTAAAAGTCAGCATCAATTCTAAATTAAAGAAAAATACTATGCAAAAAATACATCACCAATTTGGCATGTTCCACGTTACGACAATCCCCCTTAATTTTAATACAAGTTAGCACTAACGGATTAAGCAATCGACACACCGCATCCTATTCCCACGTTGGGAGAAATTCATCCCCTTCTATCGGATTAAATAATCTTAATCGAATTATATCCCATCAATTTGTGTTTTCTTTCCACCCCTGTCCCTCTGGGCAAGTTACAGTGAGGAAAAGAATCAATGTCGCCTTGTTCATTCTTACAACTTTCCTCGTCAATTGGCAGACCTTCCAGTCTGGCTGTGAGCGCTGCTTCAACGGTCGAGGTAATCGCTCTGTAACAATCACTTGTGGAAAATACAACACGCTATTTTGGGAAATGTAAAAGATAAATTCACATTCTTTGCAAATATAAAATTAATATATTTAATACTATTATTAATACTAAAGGCAAAACTATATAAATGTTTAAGTATTATGAGGATATTCAATCTAGAAAATCGGTTAAAAAGTATCATGAAATATAGTTTAACCTTTAGTATTAATTAGAGCCACTATATAGACCTATAGAAACTCTCTAAAAGCACATTTTTTAGTTTTTAAACAATAATTAAATTATTTTAATACTACTAAACACTTCGAAACACCACATCCTATTTCCACGGTGAGAAAGATGAATCCTTTTCCATCGGATTAAGTAATCTGAATTGAAAAAGAATGTTTTCTCCCCCCCCCCCCTTGTCTCCCTGAACAAGATACAGTAAGGAAAGGAATCAATGTCGCTAGTTATTCTTTCCAACAACTTTCCTCGTCAATTGGCCGACCTTCCAGTCTAGCTTTGAGCGCTGCTTCATTGGCCGAGGTAATCGCTCGCTAACAATCACTTGTCGAAAATACAACAAGCTATTTTGGAAAATGTAAAAAAGGTGTCGCACTTGTGAAAGGCTCTTTCTATGGCGTAGGTTAGTGACCGCCTTACAGGGTGTTTGCGATTGTTTTGGATGTAAAATTTTTAAGTGCTTGATGATTCACATTGGAAAAGCATGTTTTGAAATGTATTAAAAGCTAAGGAAATAGAGCTGTGTATTATACTCGGTTACTTTAAAATAGGCGTATCAAGTTTAGAAATTTCGCGTCGTCTCTATAGAAACCGTTCGAAAGAAAACAGCTCCTCTTTTTACTTCCTTTTACGTAGTAAAGGAAGTATTGTGATCGTGAAAACAAAATCACTCAAATTTGAGTCTAAATTTTGATTTTGCTCACCCCCCGAATGAATGTTCAGTAGTTTTTTCGACCTGTCAGCACGTGCATATGTACCTACCAACATATAAGCAGCCGAAAAATCCTTTTCAACCACCCCAGAGTTAATTACGACGAGTTTGCTCGTGACGTCTGTGTGTACGTATGTGCATATGTATGTGGGTCGCATAACTCAAAAACTATATGCCGTAGAAGCTTCTAGCTTGGTATGTAGGCTTTGAGGATGGTCTAGTTGTGCACCTCCCTTGTGGTTGCATTTGAATGTTCCCAAGGGGATGTTTTCCCTTTTTGGGGGGTAAATCAGTGTTAATTTCAATGCAGACTCAAGTGATATGAATTGGCGCGACCACCTGGCGATATGTCGCCAAGTGTTTGACGCCAACTTGGCGACATATCGCCGAGTTGGCTACAAATTTGGCGAAAAAATTATTTTTTGAATTTGGGTTCAACTTGGCGCTATTGGCGATATTTTGCGAAAAATTCACTGAATGATATTAAAATCAGCAATATTTAGAAAATTAAACATTGTAAACTATTTTTTGCATTGTTTCGTGGCAGATTAGGGGAGTAAATATTTGAATTGTTACCTTACTCACTCCAAGCACTTTTTTTAACTCAAGGCAACTACTAAGAAATTTACACGTAAAAGGAAGTAGTGCGGGGTCCATACCAGATTTTTTTTTTTTCGTGCACTGCTATTGAGGCATTTCATTTATTTTATGTACATCGAATTAAGCTTACGTTTTTATTTATATCCTCATGTCTCAGTTATTGCTCAACGTTTTTTAACAAATCTAGCCATGCATAAACAAAGCAAAATTTCAGAGGAAAAGTTGTGCTTTATTAGCGTTGATTTTCAATAGAATAATAGTTTGCGCACAAATCAATTTTAACCGTTTGCGTTTAACTATTGTAGCAAAAGCTAAATGGGGAAAACGTCCGTAGCGCCGTTTCTATGACAACCATCGGAATAAAAGTGCGGAGAGTGGGAAATTAATTTCAGTTTGAGCAGCCAGTTACACAGTGTATAGAGTGATCCGAAATAAGATGAAGGAAATGAAAGTTTAAAACATCTGTTTCCACATTGTAGCCTTTGTTCCACAAAGCGAAGCAAATTACCAACAAAAATCGAATCAATTTGAGTGTGTTTAGGGGTTCATGACAAAATGAAAGTTTTAAACTTTTAATGCCCATTGTTAAAACTTCGACGTTTGAAGGTCACTTTGAAACAAAGCAGCTAACTATGAAAATTTACTGAAATAATAAAAACCTGTCTTGAACGAGTTCTCCTTCTTGTTCTATTGCGATGGGGAAAAAATAAATACCGAAGAAGCTTTCGTGGATGCCTAGGACGATATTAAATCTTCGAAGCAGAGAAGAAATTGTTGTATGTAACAATAGCACTCAAGGAAAATGTTTTCTGACGTTTGTAAATGTAAAATACCTTTTTCAGTATTTATGTGCTCAACTATATCGTTATACTGCACTGCAAGGTTTCTTGACACTGAGGTCGTGACGTCACCGTAATGTCAGCCTATGAAAAACGAGCTAGATGAAACGTCACAGTCTACTTGGCGAATTAGAGGAGCTCGCTAACTGCGTGCGAGATCTTATTGACTCCGCGCGTCGTGACGTTAGTATCAACTTAAGTTGCTGTCTAGTATAGTAATATTCTTTCACCAATATAATAGAAAATACAACAAGCTAATTTGGAAAATGTAAAAAAAGTGTCCCACTTGTGAGAGGCTCTTTATATCGCGTAGGTTAGTGACCGCCTAACAAGGTGTTTTGGAATATAAAATTTTAAAGTGTTGGATGATTCATCTTGGAATAGGATGTTTTGAAATTTGTTAAAGGTTGAAGAAATGAAGCTGCGTATTGGAGTGGTCCAAAGTGATAGGAACAAGATAACATTTTAAAATAACTATTTCGACATTGATGCTCCTGGTCCGCAAAGCGAAGTAATTTCCAGAAAAAAATACAGATAAAGTTGAGAACGTTTAGGGGTCGTGACAAAATGGAAGTTTTAAAATTTTGATACTCGTTGGCAAAATTTCAAAATTACAGATCACTTTAAAACACATCAATTTACTATGACGATTTACTAAAATTATTAAAAGATGTCTTGAGCACCTTCTTCTATTTTTTTACTGGACTGAAAAACATTTCAACGCTCAAGGCACTGACAATGCAGGCCAATAATGTTATTAGATCCTAGTCCAGAAAAAGAAAATACCGTATTTACAAAACTTCATTTATTTATTTATTTATTTATTTATTTAAAGTATTGCGCACAACAGACGAATCCAGTAACAGTGGCAAGTAAAACAAGAACAATTAAAACAATTTATACATTCAAAATATTGAAAAATATAGACATACAATAATTAAAAGACTTAAAAATGTCTAAAAATATCTGAAACAAGATAAGGAATTAAAATTTCGTAAAATTTTAAAAGACAACAAATGAATTAAAACAAATTACACATTTAAAATATTAAAACAAATAGACTTAAAATTATTAAAAGACATATTAAAAATGTCCAAAACGCGACAATGAGAGTTAAAAAGTTTGTAAAATTTAAAAAGACAAAAATTATCAACATAATTAAACTTTGTAAAAATATTTTTAAAACACAGATGACTCCTAAGAGTTCTATTTGGAACAGCAAAATGGATGGAATTAATAATATCTGAGCAGTCAATAAGATTGTTAAGGGCTTTATAAAAAAAAAAAAGAAGACACAAAAGTTCACGACGTGACTTAAGTTTTGGAACATGATAAATTTTGCATAAATTAGAGTATGAATACGTCAAAAAATCATGGTTATGGGTTCTGTAACACAGATAAAAAATAAATTTGGATTGAATTTGCTCAATAATTTTAATTTTGTTATTATAATAAGGATCCCAAATAAGACTACAATACTCCAGTTTGGAGCGCACAAGGCAAAAATAAAGCGCTTTAATTGCTTGCTCATTAGAAAAATCTTTAGTCTTACGTTTAAGAAAACCAAGAACCCTATAATCATTAGAAACGATGTTGTTAATATGTACTGTAAAATCAAGCTTAGTACTAAAAGTGACCCCCAGATCCTTAATAAAGTCAAGACGCGATAAACACTGTTTATTAATTTTATACGAATGAATGAATGGCTCAGATCTACGACTATAACTCATAACATTGCATTTACTAATGTTCAAAAAAAGCTTATTTTGAATGCACCACTGGTGCAAATTATCCAAATCGATTTGTAAAAGAGTAACATCTGCGGTAGTACGAATGTCTCTGAAAAGTTTCAAATCATCGGCAAAAAGAAGGTAATCACAATGTTGAAAAGTATCACAAATATCGTTAATAAATAAAATAAAAAGCAAAGGTCCTAAATTAGAGCCTTGCGGCACGCCAGAAGTATTAGTAAAATCATCAGAAATAGCACCATTTATATAAACACATAACATACGACAACTTAAATATGAAAAAAACCAGTCAGTAAGATTAATGTGAAAGCCAATGTAGTTCAATTTCCGCAAAAGAATACCGAAGTCAACCACATCAAACGCTTTTGCAAAATCAGTATAAACAACATCAAGTTGACCACTACTTTCAAATGACGAAATTATTTTATTATTTAAACAAAACAAATTGGTACTCGTAGAACGTCTGGGGAAAAAACCATGCTGATCAGGTGAGATTAAATTTTTAACTTGATAAAAGAGCTTTTTATATATAATTGTTTCAAAAACTTTAGAAAAAGGGCTCAAAATAGCAATAGGGCGATAATTTCTGCAATCATTTTTATTCCCTGCCTTAAAAACAGGAATAATTTTTGTATGCTTCCAAGCATCAGGGAAATTGTTTGTCTTTAAAGAAAGGTTAAACAAAATAAGAAGAGGATAGATTAGCCCATCAGCACAACCTTTAACAATAAAAGAAGGCAGATTATCAACCCCAACGGTTGAAGAGGACTTTAAAGCACCAATGGCAAATATCACATCATCATAAGTAATTTTATCAATCTTAATTAGGTCACAGACATTATTGTCATAAATACTCAAATTCCTGTCATAACTAGAACTAGTTTGATAAACAGAACTAAAATAGTTAGCGAATGCCCCAGCAATATCTCGATCATTATCAAAGCACATATTGTTGTAAAACATTTTGTTAGGCGGGGAGTAGTTTTTATGAAAATAGGACCAAAACTTCTTAGGATCAGAAATAAGATTATTTTCTGTTATACGCAAATATTTACTGTAATCATCCTTAATGCTGCTCTTAAGAATAGATCTGAGAGTTCTGGATTCACTAAGCACATTGGGATCGTCGCTTCTTAAAGCCAAATTGCGAACTTTTTTCTTATGCTTTATCAACCTCTTGGTTTCAGTAGAGTACCAGAAAGGAAATTTCCTGTTATTAATTTTCATGGGAATGGTTTCACTAAAAACATTGAATAAAATATTATAAAACCCAGAGACTGCCAAATTAACATCATTAAAAGTATTTAAAAAGTTCCAGTCAATTTCAGAAAACATACAAAAGATTTGTAAAAAATCAGCTCTCTTAAAGTCATAACTAGTATTTTTAGCACAACATTTTCTATGACGTTTATAAATGTAAAATACCATCTCAAAAGTATTTAAGTTCTTAATTGAGTCGTTTTGTACACACATCCATTTCTCAAAATACATAGTTCCGAAGGCGGAACTATAGATCTAAATGGGAATAGACTTAAAACCCTCACTGTATATTATCCTTTTGTTTAGTTCTAGAAGTTTTTGATCAATTGCCTTTAAGTCATTAGTAAAGGGACTTTCAAACTTATATTTTTTTAATAAAAATATTTTTGATAAGAAATGGACTTAACGGGTTTTGATACTAAACGACTCGACTATATCATTAGTAAAATTCTTTCGTCAAAAATCTGCGTTTTAACTAGATTACGATTTTGCACTTTGTCTAGATTTAGACCAGCGTTTTAGCTAGATTAGCTAGATTTAGCTGCTTAAGTTCTATACCGTACATTAATTTTTAGTAAACGTATTCTATACTATATGCTGAAAATGCTAAAAAAAAGTACTTTATTCCACTGAACTATTTATTCCTGAATGGTAGTAGGGGAATGTTGGGCGAAAAAATAATATACACTGAAGTGACAAAAGTCATGGGATACCTCTTAATATCGTGTCGGCCCTCCTTTTGCCCGGCGAAGTGCAACAACTCGACGTGGCATGGACTCAACAAGTCGTTGGAAGTCTTCTGCAGGAATATTGAGCCATGCTGTCTCGATAGACGTCCATAATTGTGAAAGCCTTGATGGGGCAGGATTTTGGGCACGAACAGACCTCTCGATGGTGTCCCATAAATGCTCAATGGGATTCATGTCGGGCGATCTAGGTGGCCAAATCATTCGTTGGAATTGTCCAGAATTTTCTTCAAACCAATTGCGAACAGTTGTGGCCCGGTGACATGGCGCATTGTCATCCATAAAAATCCCATCGTTGTTTGGGTACATGAAGTCCATGAATGGCTGCAAGTGATCTCCAAGTAGCTGCACATAAGCATTTCCAGTCAATGTTCGGTCCAGTCGCACTAGAGGACCAAGTCCATGCCATGAAAAAACAGCCCACACCATTACGGAGCCACCACCAGCTTGAACAGTGCCTTGCTGACAGTTTGGGTCCATGGCTTCGTGGGGTCTGCGCCACACTCGAACCCTACCATCGGCTCTTACCAGCTGAAATCGTGACTCATCGGACCAGGCCACGGTTTTCCATTCATCTAGGGACCAACCGATATGCTCACGTGCCCACGAGAGTCGCTGCAAGCGATGTCGTTCTGTCAGTAAAGGCACTCGAGTCGGTCTTCTGCTGGAATTGCCCAAGAAATCCAAATTTCTCCGCACAGTTCTAGCAGACACGTCCATTGTACGTCCCACATTGATTTCTACGGTGGTTTGACGCAGTGTTGCTTGTCTGTTAGAATTTACGACTCTTTGCAGACGTCGCCGGTCTCGATCTTTAAGTGCAGGCGGTCGACCACTGCGCTGTCCATGGTGGGATGTTATGCCTGAAATTTCATACTCTCGGCACACTCTTGACACAGTGGATCTGGGAATGTTGAATTCTCTAACGATTTCCGAAATGGCATGACCCATGCGTCTAGCTCCAACTAACATTCCGCGTTCAAAGTCTGTTAATTCACGTCGTGCGGTCATCATCACGTTAAAACCTCTTCACATGAATAACTTGAACAGAAATGAAAGCTCTGTAAAAGCACTGCGCATTTATACCTGTTCTATGCGATTCTACTGCCATCTGAAAATTTGCATATTGCTATCCCATGACTTTTGTCACTTCAGTGTATTACCTTTTTCAAACAACAAAAGGGGCATTTGTTTTGAAAATTGCTGTTCATAAATAAAGACTAATGTGCATTCAAATAAACCTTTAATTAAAAAAATATTTTAATTTTTTGCAGTCGATTTGTTTCTTCAAAAAAAAGTAAAACTTCATTTTGCCTCTTTTGCATGATAGCATAAATTGGAGGGGGGGGGGGATTCGAAGCCTAAAAATCAATGTTTTTACTGCTGTTTTTTTCGACTCGCAAGTCTTATGAGATACATACAGTCACAATTTAAAATATGAATGTTTTGTAGCAAAAACTGCTCAATCCATGCTTCCAGTTTTAACGGCTGCTGCGAAAGTGTACGGGAACACCAACAACATCATTGAAATAAATAAATTAGTCATTTTACATATTTTATTTTACAGGCCAATGCATAATTTTCTTTTTTGTATTTTAAAAGAAAGGGAAAGAAGAAGGCTAACTCATTTTAAAATCAACTTAATGCAAGCTATTTTTATCTGCATAATTGGAATGTATTGATATCTTAAGATATCCGAACACATTCGGAGCCTCTTTCTTTTATAAAAACTCTGCTCAGAAGCATTGTAATTACATGTTTTGATGTAGCTTTAGCAGGAATTAATAAAAAAAATAACTTTCTAAAATTTTGGAAAAGTTTTGAATCGATCAAACGTCTAAGAAAACGTTCAAAATCTTTAAGAAATGCTATAAAATATTTTTCCATCTAATTCGAATAAAAATGTCACCAAAATAAAGTACTGACTTTCACCAAGGCACATAGCACCAATTTTGAGGATATGTTAAAAATCAAAATTTTTAGAGCTCATCGAAACTGTTATTTCTTATGCAAGATTATAGAAAAGTTATTAATAGTTAAAAATTAATACTAACTAATAAAATATTGCTGATATAATTAACATTTTAGTATATCCTCAAGATAACAGTAGCAAGACAAAGTCTGCGAAGTTTCATAAAAACAGGATGAGAATGTTTCGATTTAACATTTTTGCTAAGAACAAATGTGACGAAAAAATTCATTTCGACAAAAATGCGCTTTAAAATTAAACTTCTAATGTTTTAAACATAAATTATGCAAATTCAAAGACCAGTAACTTTGTTTTTAATGAATGGAGAGAGAAAAATTTATCGAATTCGTCAAATTAAGGGATTGACTGATCCAAAAAATTTGTTTTAAACCTTGGTGCAACACCGTCAAAAACAATAATTTCAACGTCTTCAGGTGCTTTCAGAAAGAAAACAACAATAAAGGGATACACACCAAAAATTTTCAAACCCAAATTGATTTCTGAAAATTAGGTGACCTAAGCGAGATTTTTTTTACTTATTTTATTTTTTCAAAATCTATTCAGTTGGTTTTGATACTAAATGTGTTACAAATTAAAAAATGCATTCACTTTAGCATAGCTTTAAATGAGAAATGAAAAGATAGGAATGCAATGGAGCTTGTAAACCATTTCTTAAGGTACGATAGTGAGTAACAGTTTTGAAGGAAAAATCTATCTTAGATAATTTTCTTTTCCTTTTCTTCCTGAAAATAACTCTGTCAATTTAATAGCGGAGACAGTACTTCATTGATATTAAATAACAATTTACGTAACAAAGAGCAGTAAGGTTTAAGAAATGAAACTCTTTTATAAAGTAATGGCTTTTTTGTCTTTCTACTAATGCAACGTGAAGTGAAAAGAACTTTTAAAAGCAATTATTAAAATTAATGAATCCGTAAAAAGAAAACAATTTCGATTCACTTTCACCAAGAGAGACTTTATATGTCTTAAACAGTGTTCATTGTTTTGGTCTTTATTACGTTATTGTTTGAAACAGAATATAACTATTTTAATTTAAAGTAATTTAAAATACATTGAAAGAAAATGGGGTATTAGAGTGAGTTATGAAACAATTGTTTCAATGGCGACTTCTTTTCACTCCGTGAAAATGAATGGATGCAGCTTGAAATAAATTTGAAAAGTTATTGCTATAAATTGATGCTCCTTAAAAGAAATAAGCCAGTCTTTTCAATTTATCAATACAAATTATTATTATTATTGTTATTATAATTATTATTATTATTATTATTATTATTATTATTACGTAATTGCAGCAGAACTCGAGAAAAATGCACAGGAAAAAATACATTTTTTGTAAAAAAAATTTCAACATTTCGCCTCAAAGGACTCAACTGTTCTGTTTTTTTTTTTTTTTTTTTTTTTTGTCGTGTGCCAGGCAGGCTGTCAATTTGGGATGCGCTGCTTCACTTTTCCAACTGTACCATTATTTGGTGTGAAGTCCGACTTCCACAGTACACGTATGCCATAGGTACCCGTTTATAGGGTAGGCAACCCTTCACACCTCCACATTCACACAAAGAAAGGACAAGGACAGGAGAGAGAAAGCACATCCATGCCCCATCGAACCCGGGGCCACACCGTCCGTGGCTGACTGCTCTGACCACTAGACAAGGTGGCCGGCTAACTGTTCTGTTAAGAAAAAGAATAGAGTATGACATTGGCAAAAAAAATATTTCAATATGTTGTTGGCAGGGGAAGTTATGACCGTTTGAATATCGGTAAAATATGACATTTTTCATACTTCGGCCTTACGCAACTAAAAGCATGTTGAACTTTCCTCGGTTATTTATGCATTATTTTAAAGTGCTTACACTGGTCTTTCAAACGACACTACTTTTGCCGTGGCAACTAAAATGTACAACCTGTTTTTAGACCTCAAAATTGCTAAAAAACGTCAAAAATGCCTTCTTTTGAGGGCCTTCACTGACCTTACGGCAACAACTTACCATAAGTTTAACTTTCATTTTGTAAAGTTTGAACCTTCTGTATTCCATGTACAAAAAGAAAATTGGAGTTCAACAGCTCCTTTTTCGAGGAGTTTCGGCTCACAGCAACTTCCATGTCTTGAAAATCCGCTTAATTTTCGATGCCGCACCTTCACCTTTAAGGATCCATAAAAACTAAACAACTCAACTTTGGAACAAAACATTCTGGATTTGGTCTTTCAATAAGATAATAAACATTCGGTAATTTTTTGGAAGAAATCTGAGACGTCGTGAATCACA
Organism: Uloborus plumipes; assembly: GCA_038373865.1. Classification (NCBI taxonomy): domain Eukaryota; kingdom Metazoa; phylum Arthropoda; class Arachnida; order Araneae; family Uloboridae; genus Uloborus; species Uloborus plumipes. The sequence goes on from JAXGGA010006602.1 coordinate 61,869, forward strand.
GGCGTGACACTCTCTCAGATTCTTGCTCTTAATGGGTTAAAATATTCTACATTCTATAGTGTCGTGATGTGATTTCAGTAAAATTTGACAGAATATTCAATTTAAGGTCTATTGATACTCTACTGTGCTGTATTACTGTCATTAGTTTACATGTAGTCAAAATTAGTTTCATCACACCGCGCTATGTTATAACGAGGGTTCAAGATCTGATCCCCAACCTCCAAGGAATAACTGGCTTCTTTAGTATTCACATTTTTTAGTCGTAGTTGCTCTTTTTGTATTCATATTTATACACTAAAATAAATCTAAGGTTTTAATTTGAATTTAATTGAAACAAGTTTTTTATGCATTTATTTATAATTTTTTTTCTGAAAGAATCTAAATATTTGTTCAATATATGTTTTCTTTCTTGCATGAACAGAAAATTATTTAATATTTGAGACAAACCAATTCTTATGAATGTAAAAATCTTCTCGATTAGATAAGGTAAGTCCATTGAATATATATCCTTGACTAAACATAATTCGTGATTGCTCTCTTAGCGTATTCCCCAATTATGCACAGTAATATGATATAATTACATAAATTATCTCATTTTAAATAACAACAGAGTAAAGTGAAAACTACTAGTTCTTCCTCACCGTGAAGTATAAATTTTGCATTTAGTTGCATTTTTCTTACAATGAATCATAAGATTTTCAATGCAGTAACTCCTCGTTTCATCGCGCGTCGTTACATCTCTCATTAGAATAAATCGCTCCTTTCCCTACCTGCAGCAAAATAACATTTTCAAAAATATATTTCTTCAGAGGGGGAAAAATTACATTTCTATGAAAAAGTATTTGCTTCTTTTTGGAATGAATGAGCAAAATCTAAATGTGCACCAGCGTGAGCTGTAACTTTCGATTCATATTCTACCATAAAGTGATTGAAATATGAATTTCATAATATTTTATTTTTGTTTTTATTTATTCTTTTTTATTTATTTATTTTTGTTGTTGTTGTTGAAGAAAAATTGGTAAGCTAATTTTCTGCTGTTTTTATGAAAGAAATCGTCCCAATATGATGAACAAATTTTTAAAAAAAAACATATTTCATTAATTTGTACGTTACTTTCATGACCTCGGTGATATTGGAGCAGTTGGTAGAGGGTCGTATTTTATGGGAAGCGTATGAGTGAATCTGGGCCGAAAAATATCATTTTTATTAAGTTCTTTCTTTAGAAGAATTCTAATCCAACTTGTCATCCTCATATGTAATATTTTTCATTTCTTAAATGTGTTTTTTTTTCGACATCACGTGAGAGATTTTTTCACCACCATCAGCAAACTATAGTTAATTTTAAGGTACTTAAAACCCATGCAGAAAAAAGTGTACTTAAACCTCACTTTTTTTCCAAAATTATCTAATGCTAGTAGTATTGATTTTGGACGCTTATTACCACAATAAATAAAAATCGAGAACAAAAAAGTAAGATAAGCAGTCATTTCATTCCTCGCAAAGTACAACATAGTTACGCAATCACACTTTCTTTGTTTTCTCCTTTTTCTAGTTACGCTGAACTAAGATAAAATCAGTAAACGAAAGGCAATAACTCTCCAGGCAGACACAATAAGGAAGTCAAAATCGAAGAAACAATCTACTTGGGGCGAAGATGGATAGTAACACCAACCTTGAGTAGGCTTGAATATTTCATTAAATGTAGTAAAACAATGAGCTACTTTTCGTTCAAATAGTTTAGCATTTTTGGTAAATTTGAGAACATTTCGGTATTCAGCATTATCTTCTTCTGTAAGGACTAGTCTAAAGTAATGGTGCCTCAACGTTTCAGCCAAAAAGGTGACAAGTGCAATCTACAGTTTTTCTTTTATTCATCTTTCTTTTCATTAAATGCAATAAAAAGTTATTGAAGAGGTAAGTTTGTGTCAACTCTAAGTGGCAAAAATAACTTTTGATCGTTTGCCAGTCTTTTGATTGTTGAGTAGATTAAAAAAAATCATAAAAAGATGAACTCAAGTAGACATAGGTATGGATTATTTTTTCATTAAAAAGTTATTTAAGGAAAATAAAAACGTAAATGCCTTATCTTTTGTATAAAAAAAACTTTAGGATTGTTTCACGGAAACATAGACATTTTGTCCGCACGCGACAGTTCAAGTGTGTCTTTTAAAATATTAATTTAGAAACGTCACGAATAAAATTTTGTTACTCAAGCGATCACAAAAATTTGTAAGAATTTTTACGCAAAAAATTTTGTTTGTTACCTTTTAAAAGTATTTCTTCATAAGGAAAAAATACATGTGATATCCAGTGTAGAAAAAAATAACTTTTATTTCATCAATTTCTTTTTATTACTAACGCAATCAGCTAAAAAGTTGCTCCTATGTAGCTTCAATAAAACATGATGGCAATAAATAAAATAAAAAATAATCGCAAAGATTAACAATATGCCAAATGATGTGTCTCATGAAAAAGTATCCAATACAGGACTAATGAATGAACTAATGAACTAGAATGGGACAATATCTCTAGATAATCTGAGACTAGAACTTTAAAATGATTGAAATTATTTCTCACATACTTTCTAATCGTAAAATATTGGAATATTTACAACAAGGAATTATTCATAGTCTGCTTCAAAGTCGGAAGTCTATTTTTTTTTCTTGTAGCAACACAGTTCTTGATAGGATGTCACGCGAAGCGTGAAGTCTTATCTGTCAAGCAAACAATTAAGTGAATGTGTAATTCAACCTAAACACAGAGATCAGGTTTGGATTTCACGGTCAAGAACTGGGGACAAAACCTGTCAAAACAACACAAGAAAGATTTTTTGCCTCATGCAACAGAAAGGATCTTGAGTTTCCGTATGTCCTACAAATTTCAAATGGAACATTTTCACTAACCGAATTATGTATATATATATATATATACAGATGATGGATATAAGCCTTGAAAAGAAGAAATTATCATCCTTTCCACCTCGAGGCGACAAAAGTTTGAGTTTGGCAACAATGTAAAAAAGAAAAAAAATATTTTAAAATTTTGGTATGAAGTAGATTGTAAAACTCTTTGGCCATTTCTATAAGAATTTTCCTTTAAAATGTAAATAGTGTCAATAAATCTTTTTTTAATGTAAGCTTTTCTACCAAGGTGTCACCACTTCAATATTTTTAGATACCGAGTAGATAACCGCCCAACAAATAATAAGAAAAATGTATTACCCAGATGTAACAACATGTATACATGGGGGGTTTCATAGATAATACGAAGCTTTAAATATTTGCCAGAAATTTTGAAAAGGAAAGATTGATCTTTCTCAAAAGCTCCGTGATACATTTGGGGTGTCATCCCGCAGAAGGGTGTGACCCGACACAAACGCCTCCTTCCCCTTCCCCAAGCGAGGCTGCAAGGTTTGATAGATTACACATAACTTTAAATATTGTGCGAAATTTTGGAAAGAAAATATTTATATTTTTCAAAAATGTTCAAATACAGTTCGGATGTCCCCCTCCCTCCCCCTCCCACACACACAAGTGTGTCACCCCTACATTTGCCATCTCTGTACTAATGTATGTTGCGTACTGTTGTTCTACGGATTAGACGAACAATGGTTAAAGCGAACTGATTTTAAAGGCTACTTGGAGCTCGTTTTAACGAGGTTCTACTATACTACTTCATTTAAATAAATAGCACTGTTTTCCTAAATTGTATTTTCTTGGTGGACTTTCAAAAATCCGAATAATTCGGAAATCCAAACTATTTATGATCCATTAGTTCGGATTGCTAACGTTCTACTGCTTTTGAAAAACATGGCAAAATTAAAATCACAACTTTTAGAATAATTGTCTCGCCTACTCTCTTTATTTATTTCTTTTTCAAAGTTACTTAATAGGTGAAGTATATAAATACCTTTGCACGTAAAAATACAACGTAAAAATACAACGTAAAGTTGTGTAAAGTATAAATACAACGTTAAAAAACACAAACACGCAGGGATACTGCAGACACGTGTTTCGGCGTTACAAGAAACGCCTTCATCAATGCAAAAAAAAATTGTGAGCTTATGAATGCACAGACATCCGACAAAAGCAATGATAAAGGCCTTCCTTGTAACGCCGAAACACGCGTCTGCAGTATCCCTGCGTATTTGTGTTTTTTTAACGCTGTATTTATACTTTACTTTATAGGTGCTCGGCAAAAAATAGAATTGTTGTAAAATACTGCATTACTGTTTTTTACAACACTTTTTATCGCATTTTTCATTTTTTACTAAGTTTTATTTTCCCAGAAGTATGAGAAATGCGAGAGATTCCATTTAGCCTCATTCTGAAGCACCTAAAAGAGTTGACTGGCATTTAAAACGTATTCATTGTTTAGGAAAGGGAGGACAAATGCACTAAAAATACCAAGGACTACTTGAATCTGTCTTATCCTTCCAGATCTCTATTTGCAAGCTATTCTTCAAACTTAGCAATCTAGCGATTGTTATTTTTAAAATCACTTGACCGGTTTGAAATCAGGGCCAAGTTCGCAAAATGATCTAGCAATTAAGATCACTCCAATTTTTCGAGCACCATCAAATATTGGATTCCAACTTAGCTCTTCCAATCAGCACAAGTTGCATTCAGTGGCAATCTTACTGGAAAAAGTCAAGGGAAACTGTACAAGATGAGTGTTACGCCAGCCGTTTTACCTTCATAGCCTTCAGAACATGGTTTGCAATGCAATGATTTGAATCCGAGGTTTTACAACCAGAAACCACGAATGTCTCATTAGGTTACGACTTTAAATTTTCTAACTGGGCCGGTCCTAAGGGCAAGCGCCACAAGCGGATGCTTGGGGGGGGGGGCAGCGGTGTGGGGTGCCAAATTCAGTCATTCGAAAAAGAAAGTAAGAACTTTTTTTTCCATATTTAAATGTCTCTTAGCCTCCCTTTCTCTGTGTAGTTGCTAGGACTTTGGGGAGACTCACTCCTGTCACTCGATTTGCAGATTGGAAGTCACTGATCTCAATTGGGTACTGGGTGTCTGATAGGCATTATGTCTAAAAAACGGATTAAAAACCTTGAAGTCTGCTTAAATAACCCCTAGTTGGATTTAGTAACTACTTTTAACACAAAGACGGATCCAGAAATTTTTGGAGGGAGAAGTGATTAGTTTTTATCCCTTACCTCTTAACTACGTATCCCATATTTACATACATATGCTGACTACTAATGTTTCGAATTGAAGTTCCAACATCACCAAATATGTAACATCTCCGAAGCCCGCTTAAAGTTTCATTTCATAGAACTTCAGTTTCGGAAAGTTACCGGCGCCCTCGCTCTTGAAGGAACTGGCCACCCTGACTAGTGGGAGAATATTGAATAAGGTATAGTGCTCCTCTGATAGTAGTTGACCTCCGACATTGACTGTTTCACTTCTTTTGGGTAATAGGAAAAGGTAATTGCCGCGGATTTGAGTTGGAGTAATTTTGCAAAACGATCACTAAAATAACTGGACTCAATTCAGTGCCGTTTATCCTTTCCTATTTCGCGAAGAAGAATATTTCCTATGTCGGGGGTCAACTTACCAGAAGAGCCCTATATACCGTAATGAACCACGCAAATTAGACAACATTAGGGTGAAAATTCAAGCATGGCATGACGTAGGTTCATCAAGTATTTTGCATTGAGTAAAAAATTCAGCAATTGACTCAGAACTCAGAAGCGCTCTTCTTACTGCTATTTGGAGAAAGAACTACTCTTTGGAGCATTTGAATCGGTGAGTGCAAAAACAACGTCAGTCAAGAGCTTCAAATTGTTCAGGAGAGAGCAAAAACGTCAGGAGAGAGCAAAATTCTAGCATTGCTTCTACGGTCAACATTCACATAACAGGCTCCGTATCTTTCAAATTAGTAACCTGATTGACGTGATTTTTGATATTAACATGCATCTTGCATCCCACAGCTCTATTAAAAACGAAATCCCCGTTTCTATAAAAAACGAATTTTCGAATTTTTGTGACTGATATTGTTTTTGCTCTCACCGATTCATTTAGATTGAACATAAATTGACTTTTTTTTTAAATTAGTCCACAGTTTTACTTTTTTTTTCAAAAACTTAATTTCGTCAGCTCTGAAATAAACAGATCAAATCATCTATACAACGTTCGCATAAAAGACACACCCTATATTTCAAGAGTTACGACTAAAAAAACTTGAACCATTATTTTTACTTCCGAAAAAACGTTTTAATCATCTACACATCAAAAAAAAGGACACAGTAAATATTTAATTTTCTCACTCCCTAACTTCTTCGTGTTTCCCTGGTGGTGGACGCCCTTTAGCAGACGACTTTCATGGTCAAAGAGAGAACTGCTCGCTTTTCCTCAGTCCAAGACAAGAGGACCTTGGCCGGAAAGGGGACGAGGCCACTTCCGCAACCCATTATCTTACTGATGGAGAAGCGGCCAATTTCGGTATTAATGGACAAACAGGTGGTCGTCTGAATGAACGCCTGTCAGCGCGGTTTCTGGCCGAAATGTAATTCTTAATCACACTAGTAATTTTTTAAGTGATTTCGGCAGAAGAGAAAACTAAAGCTGTTGTTAGGTCTCGCATTCATAGTTTTATTGTGACAAACAATTGATTGGAAGAATTTTTTTTTTTTCATTTTCAGAGTGTGTTCTCGTTTAGATAATCTAATCGTTGAACTAAATGTGTAAAATAACCGAGAATTAAATCTAATGGAACGAACGTTTTTTTATACAGGGTGTTCCGTTTAACTTGCATGGCCTTTATTTTCGTATTCGTTCGTCTTACCAGGAAAGTACGCGATCATGGAATAATGAATTTTTTTTTAATGAGTACCAATCGAAAGAGCATTGCAAAACATGTTTCCG